>VUJU01000300.1:0-32260 GCA_009835225.1 Aphis craccivora | reverse complement strand
TGAGTAAACACTACTGTTTTGAAACAAAAATGTTTTTGTATAGCATTATACTCGAATACAATATATTTCATTAGGTATTATTCATATTTTACCGATCGGAAGTAACTCAAATCTATGCTTAGTCAAATCGCTCATCAATAATAAATAATTTAAAAACAGACTATTATTTGTTGAATACTCGATATTTTTACTTAAAAATGTTTAAAAAAATATATTTTGATTGCGATAGGTAATGAAATTAAAACTACATATTTTATCGTAGAAAAAAAAATCGAATATTTTCGATATTGAATTATATATAACGATACAGAATATAATTTCAAATTTCAAGTTAAATAAAAATATATATATATATATTTTATTTTTAATTGCAAAAATATTGACCTAGAAAATTATGTACCAAAATTAGAATCAAATGGATTATCTCTCACTACTATATTGCATGTATATTATACATATATATATATATATATATTATATACCTCCTACACCGCGCTCATTAAACATAATATCATACGCGTATCGGATGACAGCTACGATCAGCTGTGGTATAATCTGCGCCGCCGTCCTCTGAGTGCATACAGCGTGCGCGCAAAGACCGCGTATTGTACCGTATATGCACACCTAATGTTTACGGGCAACGTGACTATTTACACGGCGATGATTAATAATTTCATCCAAACTGGAAACCGACCGTATCGCCTTATACGATTCGTGCAAGGCTGGGGACACAGTATTTGCAATATTGGTGCTTCGAAATGCTATCGACCTTTCATAGGTTCGATGCTGTTAGTCCGCGGCAGTCGGTAGAATGAATGCGCTGTGACCAATATTAATCTATTGTTTACCTCTAAATATTATATCAATACGCGTATCGTATACTGTATGCGAGCATATTATTATACATTTTTCGAGAAATTAAAAAAATTACTTAAGTATAATTATATTCGTGAAAAAAAAAATGATCTTACGACCGGCATGGAGACCGAAAATACCACGAGACTTTTCAATTCACAGTAAGAAATTCGTAATGTATAAATAATGTATAATATAAACAACAATGATGTAATTATTATTTTTTTTTACGTGGGCGAGCTGGTTAAATTGATTAATATATTGTTTTGGGGGACGGAAACTATATATAACGTCGTACTATATGGTTATTATCATCGTCTTCGTCATGTCGAGTTACGGATAAAAAGCGTATGGGTCTATGTAATCCTATTCGTTTAATATAAAATAATGTAGCGTGAGTAACCGTCATTTCTTGTTGTCTAATTTACAGCTAACATTACGAGGAGACGGGAAATCACGGTATCCAATATTGTGCCCATAAGAATTATAATACTATATTACTATGTTATAAATTTAATATTATATATTATAAGTTATAACTTATAATATAACCATTTTTAAGACTTTTATAATCGTTAAGTAATTTTTAAACTTGTTAACAATTTAGACTAAGTACCTATCAATAATGCCTGTATTACAATTTATAATTCAAAATCATTATTTGTGCTTTTTATCAGTTGAAGCAATACAAACCAATTATGTTAGAAATTGATTGAAAACCCTAAACCCTTGTTGTTTTTAAATAGAATAAAAGCGATATTTAATTTCCAATTATTAATTTATACTTTTGAAATGAATCTTGTTGAACCAAGTTTTACGTTTTTCTACAAATTGAACACAAATCTATACAAGTACTACAAAATAATTGATATTATTATTATGCTATTAAAACGCGTGAAATGAAAACACTGTGCGCAGTGTCGTAGCCAGGATTTTTTTTGGGGAGGGGGGGGTTTAATTTTTGATGACAGTGGGTATCATGAATTCACTCATATTGCATATACAATTGTATTTTCAATAAAATTAATAAAATTATTCTGACATTTTGGGGGGGAGGCTTGAGCCCGGAAGCCCCCCCCTGGCTACGGCACTGACTGTGCGTATAAATCCAGATTGGAAATACTTATCCTAAAGGCTAGAGATACTTAGTTACGTAACTATTTATTACGTTTATCAACTTTTGGAACTCAATAGTAATATTGTATTTTTTCCCACAGTTTAATTTTAATTTTTAATTTATAATATTATTTATCAATATAATACTAGTGTTAATTTAATTTGATGTTATGAGCGTTCTTTTATAAATTAATTGTAGACTGTAATGTAAATTATGTACATACCTACCTATGACCTAATATTATTAACATAATTTTTTTGTGATACCTAGTTTAATTAAATAACCAACAGGTGTCCGATAGCTATGTGAATTGAAATATCCCATCTAACTTATATTTCATTGGAAAACCGTTCATTAAAAAAATGTAAATACAAAATCTTTAAATAGGTATTAAAATAAGATCATACATTATTATCACATTAAATAATATTGATATTATGTTGTAAATATATATTTTGTACATTAATAAAACCACACAGAATTAAATTATAAAATATCAGTATACCATTGTACCGTATCTGCATTTATTATCATATAATATAATATAAATTATATTATCGCATAAATTATGTGAAATTCGTTTCATTAAATTAATAAAGCCAAGATGTAATATTAAGAACATACTGCACTTTTTATTGACCTAGACCAATCATTAAATTATGGTTTCGGTCAGTAGTATACAAAAAAAAAAACGGGTTGTTTTCAAAATATATTACATTTCGTCAAGTTGACCGCGAATACCTTAATTGTAATATATTAAGTCCGTATATTGTATACACATTTTTTTTTTATTAGACAAACAACAAAATTCCATCAGTGGTATTTTCATCTGAAAATTATTCTTTCATCGCAATTCAATTTTCTTAACATACTTATGTCTGAAGTTCGTTGTACAAGTATGTTCTCAGTACTATATTTTATTAATTATTATTTATTTGTATATTGTATTCTGATATGGAATGTTTCAACACCACAATATTATATTTCTGGAAATAATTATAATCTACTGTAACCGCTTTTTAATTTCCAAGTAGGTATTATCGTGTATATAGCGATGGTTTCATAGACTTCATGACCTTTGCTGGAATAATTACATGAGGCATTTATAGTTTCTAGACAGACTTTATTAGTCATAAATGTACGTTCCGATTTTGTGAAACATACGAAAGAAGACCTTGACAACAATTATCATGATGTATGTCCCTTAGCTAAAACCAGATTTTTCCATTTTGGGCCGTGTATCGACCAATAAGAAGTGGTTTACATTGAATATTGTGTTTGATTTTACCAGATTCGCCTCTGTGACGTGCGACTGAGTTGAATTCGTCGCACCGCTGACACTGTTAAGTTATAAATAATATTATATACCCTATAAATCGCGGTATGCTGATAATAGAAATGTAAGCGCATGCGCTCGCATGTACCGAATCATTTTGGTATAGAATAAAAAGTAATAGTTTTGTATTTTGTTTTTTTCTTTTTAACCAAATTCATTTATTTGTCTTCATTGCGAAAATATCATATTTTTACTTCTTCTTTAACTTCGCACACACTTTTAATTTTTGCATATAATTAAAGGAATTGTGCACATGCCATTAAATTAGATACAAAAAACTGTCATACAAAATAAATTCCACTGTAATTTTTAACATCACCTAAATCATAGTGTTTACTTTATTTCGTTGTAATGTCACTTGGCGTAAAACAGCTGCGATCGCCCACAGCGCATGATGCGTGTATATGACCCGTTCCAAAAATGAGTCTTAAGTAATTTGATCCCGTATTTCATGCGACCATGCCAAGAAACGATATTATTATAATTACCGTTTACTCGAAGGGTGTAATTATAAAATTAAAAATTATAATGTATTATACCAACAACGAACTATCATAATTTTATAAATAATTTAAGTACCCATACTCGTATTTATTATCATGAAGTATTGCTCATAATACAATAAGACTTTTTTTAAATAATTAAGTAAATATAATTGTTATTATTTTAAATGTAAATAACTTTTGGCTCTTAAATATTGAATTGAAAAATATTTTTAATTTATTTGATACTTTTCGTATTAAGTACTTAGTTCATATTATTTTTCAAAATGTAAAATATGAATTTAATTCAAACCTGTTATTATTGATGTATTTAGTAAACTATAATAATTATAATATATATTTTTTTGAATTTCAGTTCACGAAGGGTTTATTGTACAGCAGTCTACCCCAAAATTTGGGTAAGACAGAATATATTATATAAAATAATAACAAAATCGATATCCAAGTAAAACAATTTAATACAATTTTAGAAATGACGCTGCTCCGCCAGTATTTGAACAGATATTCAAAAATGCCAGATTCGCCCAAGGCGGAAATGCCGTTTTTGAAGGAAAGGTTACCGGTATTCCAAAACCTTTTGTCTCATGGACCAGGAAAGGCGCTCCATTATTGGGTAAATAATAAATATATAAAAAATAATAACTAGCAGGCACATAATCGTCCTAACTTACTAACTGATCTATTACGGCCTACAATAGGTTAAACAACAGCAATAGAAAATATTAAGTGATATAACAATCTTTTGAATTTTTCAGAGTCATACAAATACAAGATGACGTATGATCAACAAACAGGGAATGTTGTTCTTACGATCAATCAGATCGGTCCAGGAGATGAAGGTGAATACACGTGTTCGGCGCGCAATCAGTACGGCGAAGCAATTTGTTCTGTTTTCATTCAACCAGAAGGTAATATAAAATCGCACTAAAACTGAAAATAAATGTAAAATTATCGACTAACTTATAGCTTTGGATTATTAACGTGTTGAATTTATTTTGTTAGGTCATACCGTTCAAATACCTCAAGGCACGTATGGTTCACAACGAGTACAACAGACACAGAATACGCTGTATACAAATAATTATTCGAACATCGATGAAGTAAGAAAATATTATAAACATGATTATCGTCAATCATTGAATATTATTATTATTATTACTATTTTTGTGATGTAACAATGGTTTTATTTTTTTTAATAAGGATTTCAAAGTCGATACTTTCGAATATCGCTTACTCCGTGAAGTGTCCTTCAGACAGTCTGTCACCAAAAGGTACCTGGGTGAAGAGGATGTCAAGTTTACAAGCAGCGCACACCAAGGCCCGATTGTAGCACCCCAAGTGCTTCAGAAACCGCGGAACTCAAAATTAGTAGAAGGGTCAAACGCTACATTTACTGTAAAAGTGTCAACAGCTAAGGATACAAGGGTAAAAAACACGATACCATAATAATACACTAATAGAAAAATTTAAAACGCATTTTTAACGATTTTTTTTTCTTTTTGGTTTTGTAGTTGACTTGGTTCAAGAATGGCCAGAGACTCGTAAACGGACCAAAACACCAAATTAATTTTACTAATCAAATCGCTACGCTTTATATACCACAAGTTGGTTGTGAGGATTCTGGACATTACACTCTGCTTGTAGAAAACCCACAAGGCTGTGTAGTTTCTTCTGCGTATCTTGCCATAGAACCGATGCAGATGGCATATGATAGAACAGAAGACAAGTGAGTTTGGCTATTTCGTATTTCATCAGTTATTAATCTACTCCAAATTAAATAAATATTTTATATGCCAGCCAATAATAAATTTTCGAATCTTAAATTAAAATAGCATTATTGTTTTTAATATATTATATATAATGTCAAAATTTTGTATAATATTCAATTTTTATCAAAAACATGTAATTAATGAAAATTCTGAAACAGTATTAAATACCTACCCATTTTTGTTTAGATAAACATAATTGGATCTTTCGTTTTCTGTGTTAAGTGTCTTACATATTATACCTATATCTTTATAAAAAAATTATATTTATTTTTAAAGCTTAACGATTTTTAAAACTTGAAAATAGTATTAATAATTATACAAAAAATATAAATCACTATAATGGGAATTCAAATTAATTTATTATATATTTATATTTATGCATAACCAAAAATTATTATGATTTTTTTAGTTTAAATAATAGGCATCATATACTTATCTACTAAACGAATATTAGAAATTAAAATGTGAATATTTTTTTTTTAGGGAGAATGTAATAACTAAAACTCATAACAAACTTGAGTCGATAGAAGTAGTTGAGGGCAAGATGTTAGCACCAAACTTTGTGCGTGTTTGTGGTGACCGTGACGTGACCGAAGGAAAATTGACACGTTTCGATGTCCGTGTTACGGGCAAACCGTATCCCGAAGTCTCGTGGTACATAAATGGTCAGCAAATTAAGGACGACGCAACGCACAAGATATTGGTTAACGAATCTGGTGACCACGGTTTGATGATAACTAATGTTTCCCAGGCAGATGCAGGTCAGGTGGTTTGTGTCGCAAGAAGTAAATCTGGAGAAACTTCTTTCCAAGTAAATATTATAGTTTTTTTTTTTTTTTTTGAGCTAAGCTTAACCCATTAACAAGTAAACACTACAAAGCTAATAAAGTTTTGTTATTTCTATATATTTTGTATATTATTAGGAAAACTACGTTATATTATATACTTTATATTTTATCAATTTAAATAAATACAAGGTATCAATGGTTATGAATAGTAAAGGAATGAATAGTAAAATAAGAAAACGAACGTTTACATTATAACTCAATTACTAATAGTTTACTATTAGTACTTGTATTCAATACTTATTTATAGATAAAAATAATTTGTCTTATATAAAACATTATAATTGATTTAAATCTATAATTAATTTGGTTTTATTAATATAGAGAGATATAAAATATGCAGGATGTGGTATGGTGAATGATGAATGATATAAGAGGTGAAGCCCTTACTGCCCATTGGCTCTAAAATTTGTTTTTTTAGATTCAATGCTTTTTGGGTAATTTTCATATATTATATACGATATACCGTTATATGTACCTAATACCTATATATACGAACTTACTTCTTACTTACGAGTTATAATAGTATTTATTATTTAATGATATAATAATATGTGCATTGTGCAAGAATTGTTGGAAACTACATAATATAAATATTTAGTAGGCTCGTCAATTTATTATTTTTGTATTAAATATATTTTAAACGGTAAGCTGCTTATTAAGCGGCCGTACGAAATCGAAATAAATATAACGGGCGTGGTCAGTACCTGTAAAAGTGTGTAAGAACGAACGGTCGCGTTCATCGTTGTCCGCCGTATAGTAAAAGCGGTGCGTGACTTATCGCTGGTTGCAACTATATAACACTACCGACGGCCGCTTTTGGCGAAGGTAAAACATCGCTTTGAAATGTATGGTCACTGGTCAGTATCGCCGAATCACGCTTACGTAGGCCATCTCGTGTTTACACCGATGCGTATTGTTCAAAATTAAGCCCACATCCACGGTGGTGGGCTGCATCTGTACGACGGTGATCAGAAAAATAACCTAATGAAAAAAAATACAAATCGAATAAATAAATACGTGGAATAATTTTTATTATTATGAAGTAAAATATTATTTTTTTTTAAATTTTAAACACGGTTGTTTGGATAAACCTATAAATTATCTCGAAACCGATCGATACTTGGGTACAGCCGGTACAGAGTGATTCATTTTTTGTAGGTACGTAGCACGTGTTGCTGTATGAGCTAGATGCTTACATTATTCTTACATGATAACCCTTGTTTAAATTTTTTTTTCTTGTTTTTCCTGACACTTTTTAAGATTACTGATCGACCATTCATGTTCCCACCAGAAAAATTACTTAAGTTGAATGAAATTTTTAATAAAAAAAAAAAAAATCGATACAATTAATACATTCATTACTATAGAATACCTACTATTGCTATTATTATTACATATAATTCATAATATAATCGATGAAACTTAATACAATTAATTATTATAAATGAATAAGCTGGCTTTTTTCCTTAGATTCCTGTACGACATAATGTACGAGTGAGGTCATTCGACGCTCTGCGGGTACCAAGTTATGTGTTCTACTATATGCCGTTACATGCTATACATATATATTATATATATATAGATTTTGACGAGATTAATAAACAGGCGGCGGTCAATAATGACGTCACTGAACTGTAACTGAACTGAAAATAAATAGTATTTAATTGTTGTCACTTTTTTATTGGAACAGAATCACGGCTGGTGTATTAATTATGTACAATGCAGCCGAACGACCGCCGAGTGTTAGGTACTTGTTGAAATTGCAGTGCAATTATTGCACGTAAGGTATTGCCCCCATTCAAGAAAAACACAATGATAATAATTGATTATTAGTGGACAATTATATGGATTTTGTTAAAAATTATTTGTTCATTGAATCTCATCATATCAAATTGTACCTATTTATTTTGATTATTAAACATTTTTGTACTAATGCTTATCATCAGTTTATCAATGCTTGAAATGTGTAGAACTTATTTTTTCAATCTGTCAATAGTATGTAGGTAATATGTATGAATGTATGATAGATATTAGATACCGATTTTTATTACCAGAAATTGGCATTAATGGTTGTTTTTTTGGGGGTGGACGGGGTAGGATAGCGCTCGTTTTTGAATTGTTTACGTCTTTAAATCATCTAATATAATATTTTTTAACCTGAATTCTGTATGCTTTTTCACCTGCATATAGGGATGGATCCAATGGTGTGGGAAGATGCTATAAGGTACAAGGGCACCCCTTTGTCGTAGGCACAAATAGGGTTGGGCTTGGGGGGGTTAAGCCCCCCAATATTTACTCTTATATTAAAATTGAATGTACCTATTAATAATCAAATGTTATTTTCGACTGCTCCCTTTGACTGTAAAAGTGTACAATATGGTCAATATAAATATATTTTTTTTTACATTTTAATTATAAAGTTAGGTAATTGATAATGAAATATTGGAAACATAAATATCGCGCGATGTTTCGAAAACAGTCACGTGCATCATACCTTTACTGCACGGTAAAAATGTCGCACTTTAAAATAACGCCCGTGTGTTCGGAGATTGAAAACATGGATGACATCAAAAATGCTACAAGAAAGATTCAGTAGTTTAGGGTTAATTAATATTGAAAAGGATATTAATATTGACACGGTATCAGTATTAAATGACTATGCCAAATTAAACAGGAGAATAAATTTAATACAGTAGTTCCTATTATCTAGTTAAAAATAAATATAATATGTGCATTAAGTAATAGTTTTATACTAGAAGCTAAAAAAAAAAGTAATTTTTTTATTTATTTTTATATTTGATGTGGAGAGGGGTGGGGAATTTTTGTTTCCTCCCTATGCAAAATTCGTCCCTATGTTAACTCCCTATTTGCGCCGATGCGGCCTTTGTACAAGGACGACTCCCTCCATACAACTGTCATTTAGAATTCATTGCATTTAATCATCGTGTAATTGTAATGTTAAGTTTACAGTATGTTAGTGTATCTATAGTTCTATAATATTTGTGTAGTACGTTTGTAAAATCCAAATAAAATATTGATAAGATAGTAACGTGATCGCTAAGTCCTCAAAAGCCATAAAAAATTTGCCCAGTGCTCCCTACTCTAAGGAATATAGCCTATAGGTACTTACTACTTAGGTACTGCGTTCAAAAATCAGGGTTTCACTAGATTGATGATGCAAAATTAAAACAAAACAAAAGAAAAAAATGATTTGAACGTGCTTCAAAAATGTTTCGGTTATATGTAATAAACTGATTAAGTATTAAACTCAGGGATCAGAGATGTATTTTTTGGCTGTGAGGTCGACTCATTTGCTAGTGTCCTCATGGTCGTCAATTCGTCATTGATCGCATTTTGTTTTTATACAGGTACATAGGTAGGGTAGGTCAATTGTGCCAATATTTTTTCTGTAATTTTGCAGCTTGTAGGAACTTTTTTTTATCTTGTTAGTATAAAACGGTCGTCTGGTCATGTACATAGTAAATTTGTAAATGACTGTGGTATAAATTTTTGTTATCTATATAATCATATTTTTTTAAGATTGTAATATTATCACGACTCTCGATCCTCAGCTCAGCTGTTGCTGCTACTGGTTCCCGCCAAAATACAATATTATCAAAATATAATACATTATTTCATTACAATATTGAATATTTTTATAATTTAATTTTAATTTTTTTTTTTTTTAATATTTTTATTATTGTTTATGTCAACTTTGAACTTTTGAGTACTGATTTCTGAATTTTCCAAAATTCAAAAAGTGAAGTGATTGAAGGCGAATGTAATAGTATAATATGCATTACAATGGTTATAACTCACAAGTCATTACTAATAAATTATAAAGTGATATTTTATTTTTCCTCTCATTATAATATATTATATTCACAGTTAATTGTTTATTGTATATTTTTAATATGTTATATATTTTGTATAATAATATGTCTTAATTCTTACAATACATTGATGAACTAAATGACTAATTTTTGAGCAGTGATTGGGTTCTGAATCGGATAATAATAAATGATATAAAAATAATTCATTGTTATCTGATTCAGGATCTATGTTATTTAATATGTATTTGGAAACAAGAATCTAGTAAGTTTAGATTTTAGCTCTTTTAGCTTTTTTTTCTTTTTTAAAAAATTAAAATCTTCCATAGAAAATTATTAAATATATTTTTTAATTAATTTTTATTATTATTGATGACTTTTATTATTTTATTTAAAAAAACCTGCTTCATATTTACAATCAGGTTATCATTTAAATACATTACAATTTTATTATATCTAATTATTATATTTTTGTCATACAAACTATAAAGATCATAATAATATATTATTAGGTTATTTAATTCATATAGGTACGTAGGTATATATATTACCATATTAAACAATCATAGTCCAGTTTATTTTATATTATTTTTAATGATTGTATGTTTTTCAAGAAGTAATAATGAATATTCTTTGCCACATTATACTTGTTTCTATTTTATATAATAATAATAAACTTAACAAAAAACTATATAATGTTAATATTTTATAACAGAAATATTATTTATGTATAATTTTTACTTAGGTATGTCGATTTTTTATTTTAAAATTTTGACCTGCAAAAATTAATTTAAAAGCAATAAAATATCAATAAATATTATTTGTATATTGAATAACAAATTGATTTTATTACTATTAGTAAAATATTAATGTTTTTCTATAAAAAACCATTTACTCATTTTTTTTTTAGAAAAATAACAATTGTTAATGGGTTAACACAATTAGTTTATAAATAATTAATTTAATTAAATTTATTAAATTTATTTAGTGTAATTTGGGAGTCATTGAAAAAGAACTTGTAGTTGCTCCAAAGTTTGTACAGCGTTTCACACCTTTAAATATAAATGAAGGAGAAACAGTTACATTGAGTGTCAGAGCTGTTGGAACTCCAATACCAAGAATAACATGGCAAAAAGTATGCTGAAATATTTTATGATTTTTAATATTATTTTTAGTTGCTTAATATAAAATAATATTATTATTTTAGGATGGTGTCAACATCAGCGAACAACCAGGAATGGTATCTGTATGGACCGAAGGAGGTGGTTCAGTATTAGAAATAGCAAGAGCTACTCCAACGGACGCAGGTTGGTATCAATGCACAGCTCAAAACACAGCTGGATCAACAGCAACACGAGCTCGCCTTAACATCATAAGGAAACCTCGCCCTGAAGACTTTACTGAAGACAGACGTCTTAGGCTACCAAAACCAACACGAGTAATTGAACCTGAGTAAGTAATAGTTTTTATTTATTTGAAAATAAATTAGTTTAAAACTTAATCTGTATTTTATCAATATCATAGGCCTGAGCCAGAACCAGAAGTTGTTTTCCTAAAACATGTTGAGAGAGCAAAACACCATACTCCTCGATCAGAAGAAGACAAAATTTATCCACCACCACGGTTCATTGTTCCGCTAGCAGATATTACTCAACAAGAAGATGGTCGAATTCATTTTGAAGCTAGAATTGAACCTATTGGTGATCCAACAATGGTGGCTGAGTGGTTTGTAAATGGTTACCCATTACAAGCAAGTAAGTTTGTACAATATTTGATTATTAATTGAAAATTATTTAACTATTGATTATTATTTCAAGGTTCGAGAGCTATGACTTTATTAAATTACGGTTTCATAGCTTTGGATTTATTGAGCATTATATCCGAAGATGCTGGAGAATATACATGTAGAGTGACAAGTAGTTCTGGAACAGCTCAATCTACTGCTGTTCTTAAAGTTGAAGGTAAGTTTGAGCAATTATTTTGTGGATGAAAACTCCGGGTTTTCATATTATATTTTATATTATAGGGAGAGATGAAATCGATAAATCCAGTCAATATCCAGACAGTTTAAAATATATTGAACAATTGGAAGATTATTCCAAATATCAAAGAAGTGATAGTTATGATGAAGTTCAGCCATTACCACCCACTTTAGTTAAATCATTACATGATATGGGTGATTTACAAGAAGGTAGAAATGCACATTTCGAAGCTCAGCTTAACCCAGTCAGTGATCCAACAATGAAAGTAGAGTGGTATAAAGATGGAAAACCTATTACAGCAAGTATGTTATAATTTTTAATAAAAAAATAATATCCTTATTAAAAATAATACTAATTGTTATATTATAATTATTTCAGGTTCAAGAATAACAACAATATTTAATTTTGGTTACGTTTCATTAAATATTATGCATCTTCGTGCAGAAGATAGTGGAGAATACACTTTAAGAGCTATAAACCGATGGGGAGAAATTATTAGTACATCAACATTAAATGTGATTGGTTAGTAATAAATTATTTATCAACATTTTAAGATGATAATTTTATTGTTTTTTTTTTTTTTTTTTTATAATTTATTAGCTCATAGCAGTATTACAGGCGATTTAGGCTACCCAGAACAGCAAAGGTATATTGATCAAACTGAAGCTTTAGAACAATCCTACTTACAACAAAAAAATCAAGAATATAAAATCAGTGCACCTGAGAGTGTTGCACCACCACAATTTAAAACGCCAATTAAAGACCAGCAAAATATTAAAGAAGGTGGTTTTGCTCATTTTGAAGCAAGATTAGAACCATTAGGAGATTCAACGCTTCAAGTAGAATGGTTAAAGGATGGTAAACCAGTTGAAGCTAGTATGTATACATTTTAATAATTTTATAAATATTAAAAGTTTATTATAATATTAATTTAAATAATGATAATTTATTTTAGGTTCAAGAATGACTGTATTCTTCAACTTTGGATATGTTGCATTAACAATAAAATATGTAACTGCTTTTGATATCGGAACATATACTTGCAGAGCTTTTAATAATTTAGGAGATGCTTCAACATCTGCTACATTGACTGTTCTTACTAAAAAAGATGTAGTACAAGATAGCCAACATCCTGGAGGTCTTGAACGATTCCAATATTTGGAAGATTCAAGGTAAATTGATGAAAGACAATTTTTTAATTAAGTTTCTCAAATGATTTTTAATTGAACTAAAATTTTAGGAAGAATAAACGAAAGGCAGAAGAAGAAACTGTTGTTACACAAAAACCAAGATTTCTTGGACCATTAAAAGGAACGAATAAAATTGCTGAAGGGCAAAGAGCTCATTTTGAAGTTCGAGTTGAACCTCAAAATGATGTGACTATGAAAGTAATTATTACTTTGTTTTCATATTGTATATTTTCTAATAATATTTTGATATTTTATTAATTTATAAAAATAAACCAACATGATATTTTTTTAACTTTCAGATTAATAGTTTATAAATATACCAATTATTAACATCTTAAAATATTCTTTTATAAGTACTTTTATAATTTATTTGTAACATTCGTTATTATTTAGAATAAATTTATCTTTATTGACTAGTTATATCAAATAAAAATATTATTTTTCTTCAAATTATACTTATTTATATTTTTAAATATTCATTATGATTACAGATTGAATGGTATTTTAATGGAAGAGTAATAATGAGCGCTAATAGAATTCAAACATATCATGATTTTGGTTATGTGGCTTTGGATATTCTTGGTGTAAGAGCTGAAGATAGCGGTACATATGTGGTTGTTGCAAGAAATGCTTTGGGAGAGGCTCAGCTGTCAGCTACAATGCAAGTTGAAGGTAATTTACAAAAATTCATTCATTCTATACTGTATAATTAGTTATTTATTAGTATCTAATTAAACAATTATTTTTTAGTTCGTTCAAATATTGATACATCTACTATGCATCGTGGAGTAGTTGAAAAAGCTCCTTATCTTGAGTCTAAAAAGTTCACTGAACCTCAATATGATATTGAGGAAATTTCAAAGTCAAAACCTATATTCATACAACCATTAAGTGACCCTGCACCATTAAATGAGGGTAAAAATGTTCATTTGGAATGTCGCCTTGAACCTATGGGTGATCCTACAATGAGAGTTGAATGGTTCCAAAATGGAAAACCTGTAACAGTCGGTAATTATTAATTATTAATTATAATATGCTGTAATAATTTCATTGACCTTTAATTAAATAAGTCTATACAAATAATTTATCAAAATATTTTGCTTTCAAAAGGTTCAAGATTCCGTACATATTATGATTTTGGATATGTTGCTTTGGATATCATACATGTCACTTCAATTGACTCTGGTGAATACACTGTTAGAGCTACAAACCATTTAGGATCAGCTCATACATCTGCATGTGTCAATGTAAATGTTACATCTATTAAACTGTTTTAATATGAATGTTATCGAATACTATTTTTAATTCTACACAGGTATTATGCCGATCAGACATTTTAACTGAAAGTCAAAATGAGTATGCATTAGAACAGATACAAATGTTAGAGGATGCATCAAGATATCAAAAAATGACAATTGAAGAAGAAAGCATTATGCAAGGTCCACAGTTCACCAAACCGTTACATAATATACAGACATCTGAAGGTACAAATGTACATTTGGAATGTAGATTAAAACCTGTTGGAGATCCAACTATGAAAATAGATTGGTTGGTCAACGGACGTCCAGTGAAAACAGGACATAGATTCCGCCCTGCCTATGATTTTGATTATGTAGCGTTGGATTTGTTAAGTGTATATCCTGAAGATTCTGGAGTATATACTTGCCAAGCTAGAAACGAAATGGGTGAAGCTGTTACTTCTAGCTCAGTGAAAGTGATTGCTAAACAGAATTTAATATTAGATTCACAACATCCACATGGTCTAGAAAAAATACAATATCTAGAAGATTCAGCGAGATATAAAAAAGCTGAAATGATTGAAGAATCTGTTAAAATAAAACCTCGTTTTTTGACCAAACCAAAGAATGTGGAAAATTTAAAAGAAGGGCAGCATGCTCATTTTGAATGTAAATTAGAGCCAGTCACTGATTCTAACCTAGAAGTTCAGTGGTTTAAAAATGGAAAACCAATCATTATTGGTAAGATTATGTTGAAATAATAAAATAATAAATTAACTGTATACATTTTATGTATACTATAGTATATCAAAAACAAAAAAAAAATATTTTTATTATTTTATAGGTCATCGCTTCAGACCTATCCACGATTTTGGATATGTAGCCTTAGATATCATAGATGTCATTGAAGAAGATTCCGGAACTTATACATGTCGTGCTGTTAATTTACTTGGTGTTGATGAAACAAATGCTCATTTAACATGCAGAAGTAAATTATTTTATTATTACTTAAATATAGTTTAGTATATTAATTTTATTTGTATGCAGGTTCATCAAGTATTGTAACGGATACACAAAATGAAATGGGTCTGGAACAAATTCAGTATCTGGAAGAAAAATCTAGATATCACAGAAGAGAAGACATTGAAGAAACAACCACTCAGGCTCCAATTTTCACTACTTCATTGAAGCATTGTGATATTAAAGAAGGCCAACGAGCTCATTTTGAATGCAGATTAATCCCAGTATCTGATAACACCATGAAAGTTGAATGGTTCCACAATAATGTTCCAATTAAATTTGGATCTCGATTTACCGAAACTAATAACTTTGGATTTGTTGCATTGGATATTCTTCAATGTTTACCTGAAGATTCTGGCACATATACATGTCGTGCAACTAATTGGTTAGGACAATCTATTACATCAGGAAATCTCAACGTTCAATGTGAGTTTATAATAAAATATATTTTAATATTTAGTTATTAATCATTAAAATTTAATATAATTTCAGCGAGAAAGTCAATCTATTTGGAATCTCAACACGAGGATGCATTAGGTCGTTTAGCTCAGCTTGAAAACTCAAATCGTTATCAACGTCAATCAATTATAGAAGATGTAGTAACACAAGCTCCTGTATTTACTCAACCTATGAGAGATATTACAATGATTGAAAGTCAGCCTGCTCATTTTGAGGCAAGATTAATACCAGTGGGTGATGATAAATTAAAAGTAGAATGGTTAAGAAATGGAATTCCTATTCAAGCATGTATGTATACTATTCAATATATTATTTATAATTTAAACTATTTAAAAATATATAAATTTTAATTTAAAATTTTCAGCTAATCGTGTATCAACAATGCATGATTTTGGTTATGTTGCTCTTAATCTTAAATATGTTTATCCTGAGGATTCTGGTACTTACACATGCAGAGCTATAAATGATTTAGGACAAGCAGTCACTTCAGCCACACTGAATGTGCATTGTGAGAATTTTTTTAACTTATTTGTTAACTATAAGAATATAACAATTTTAAAATAATAAATTTTTTTAGCTAAAGCTTCTCTTCAATTGGAAAGTCAACATGAAGCAGCATTAGATAAATTAAGACAGCTCGAAGATTCTAGTAGATACAAGCGAGTAGAACAAAAAGAAGTGGAAGTTACTGAAGCGCCTAAGTTTATTGTGCCATTAAATGGAACTGAAAGTTTAATTGAAGGTCAAAGCGCCCATTATGAATGTCGTATAGAACCTTATCCTGATCATACACTACAATTAGAATGGTTACACAATGGAAAACCATTACAAACAGGACATAGATTTAGAACAACTTATGATTTTGGTTTTGCGTCATTGGATGTTTTATCGGCTTTACCAGAAGATTCTGGAGAATATACTTGTAGAGCTATTAATAAACTTGGTAGGGCTGAGTCATCAGTTAAGCTAAGTGTTCAATCTCGAGCATCTATTATTAGTGATACTCAACATCAAGGAGCTTTGAATAAAATACAGTATTTAGAAGATGACTCTAGATTTAAAAGAGCAGCTGCTGAAGATGTTCTAATGACAGAGAAACCACAATTTGGACGACCTCTTAAGAATATAGAACATCTTCCAGAGGGGCGAAGTGTACATCTTGAAGCTACATTAATTCCAGTTAATGACCCAACTATGAAGGTTGAGTGGTTTAGAAACGGAATACCAATTCCTCAAGGCCATAGATTTAAGACAGTTTATGATTTTGGATTTGTTGCTTTGGATGTACTTTATGCTTATCCTGAAGACTCAGGTACATACATGTGCAAAGCCAAAAATGCTGCCGGAGAAGCAGTTACTACTTGCATTGTAACAGTGGATTGTAAGTTTTTTTTTATCAATAAATAACTGTTCAATTTTATTTAAGATTATTATTAGTGTATTAAATAACAACTTTTATTTATATAGCTAAATCTGGTCTTCAGTTGGATACATTGGATGAAGATAGATTAAAAAAGATTAAACAACTTGAAGCTTATGAAAGACCTACGGCTCAAGAAGCTGTATTTGAACTTCAAAAACCAGTATTCCTCACACCTCTTAATAGGTAAATACAATTATTTAAATTTATATTTAAAATTATATTTTTGTACTTAACAATTATTTAATTTGTGTATGTTTAGCCTTGAATTATTGAAAGAAGGCGAACACGCTCATTTAGAAACTCGAATTGAACCAATTAATGATGCTGATTTGAAAATAGAATGGTTCGTTAATGGAGTAGCAATTAAAACAGGCCATCGTTTTAAGACTACACATGATTTTGGATATGTTGCATTGGATATTTTGTATGCATATGCTGAAGATTCTGGTACTTATATGTGTAAAGCCACTAACAAAAAAGGGGAAGCAGTAAATACTTGTCAAATTAATGTTGCCTGTAAGTTAATTAATTTATGATAATGTTATATCCTTTAAATTGTAGAATATATTATATAAATTTACAATATTTATTTTAATTCAGCTCGTAGAAGTATCTACTTAGAAACGCAGCATCCTGATGGATTAGAAAAGATTCGTGAACTTGAAGCGCAAGGACGCCCTGCAAAACTTGAAATCGACGAGCCTCCACCAACAGCACCTTCATTAACCAATCTATGGGTATATTTTTATTTTACTCTTATTAATTTTTAATAGTATTAAATAATATAAAAATTATTATTTTAACAGGGCACTACTGAGGTAGCTGAAGGAAAAACAGCCCACTTTGAGTGTCAAGTAAAACCTGTACACGATTCTAAATTGAAAGTTGAGTTCTTCCATAATGACAAACCACTTGGATCTGCTTCTCGTTTCCATACTACATATGATTTTGGTTACATATCTTTGGATATTGGCCATGTTGTTCCGGAAGATGCTGGAAAATATACTGTTAAAGCTACCAATGAATTGGGTCAAGCTACTTCGAGTATCAATTTATTAGTTCAAGGTATTTAATAATTTAAAATATGAAACATATAATTTTAAACATGAATAAAATGTTTAATGTTTTGTATAATAGGAGGCGGAAGTATAATTTTGGATTCTCAAAGGCCTGAAGGATTAGAAAAAATAAAAGAGTTAGAAATGGCTGTTCCTTTTAAACGTGCTGATTATTCAGAACCTATATCAAAACAAAGACCAATGTTCACACAACCTCTACAAAACATTGACAGCATAAATGAAGGACAAACAGCTCACTTTGAATGTCGTCTCATCCCTATTGGCGATGCGTCGATGACTGTTGAATGGTTTAGAAATGAAAAACCATTAGAAACAAGTAATAGTAGAATTTTTAGTAAATTTGAAATATAATATAATATTTGTAAACATTTTATTTTAGGTTCAAGGATTACAAAAACATATGACTTTGGTTATATATCTCTAGATATTTCTCATGTAAGAGATGAAGATAATGGGGTATATAGCTGTAAAGCTACAAATGCTCTTGGTGAGGCGGTTTCAACAGCTTCTATGAGAGTTAGAAGTAAATAACTAAAAAGAAAAGTTAATGATTGTTATATTTATTAATTTTCATGAAATTCTTTTTTTTTTTTATTAGCAAAATCTGATATTCAGTTAGAAAGTCAACATCCAGAAGGTCTTAGAAAAATTGTTGAATTAGAACGTGGTCAAGAACCATTGAAAAGAGAAGAGGCAGAAAGATCATTTGAGAAACCAATTTTCACACAACTTCTTACAGGCCCTTCAGAACTTATTGAAGGTCAACATGCTCATTTTGAGTGTAGAGTTGTACCAGTAGGTGATCCAACATTACGTTTTGAGTGGTATGTTAATGGAGTCGAACTAAAAATGGGTAAGTTGTACAATTTAAATTTTTTAATAATTTAAAACATAAATATGTTTTAACAAATTGTTTTTATGTATTAAATATATTGTTTTATTTATTTGTGATTTACATTTTATTTTCATTTTTTTTTAAATAGGTTCAAGATTCCATGTAACAAATGATTTTGGCTTTGTGACATTAGACATCAGCTCAACTGTCGCAGAAGATTCTGGAGTTTATACATGTAAAGCAATTAACAGGGCTGGAGAAGCTGTTTCTTCCACTTCCATGAAAATAAAACGTAAATATCACCTCAAATATATATTATTTGTTGTATTTAATTATTTAAAATTATTACTTTAGATCGCTCTTCGATTGTTCATGAACCATTACAACCTGATGCATGGGAAAAAATTCAGCTTAAAGAAGCAGAAATGAATAAAGTTCCTGAAATGTTCATTGATACAAGACCACAACAAGCACCTGTTTTCACTTCACATTTGCAAAATCAAGACCGTTTAGCTGAAGGTCAGCATGTTCATTTAGAAGCTCAAGTTGAACCTAGAGCAGATCCTAATCTTCGAATCGAATGGTTCAAAAATGGAGTAGCATTGACAACTGGTATGTTTTGATTTATAATTTATTAATTTATAATTGATTTTTATTAATTAACTAAATACTTGAAACAAATTTGTATATAATTGTATGTAAATATATTTTGGTTACCTACTAAAATAATCACTTATATTTTATTAATGCTTTTATTATTTATTTTAATAATATTTAATATTTTAGGTTCAAGAATACGCAGTACTTTTGATTTTGGTTTGGTTACATTAGCAATAAATAGTTTAAGACCAGATGATTCAGCCATCTATACATGCAAAGCATCTAACATTTTGGGCGAAGCTGTTTCAACTTGTACATTAAAAATATCGGATAGCCATTGGTTAATAAGTAACACTTTACACCCTGAATCACTTTCGAAAATTGAGGATTTGGAAAAACCACATGCTGGACGTGTTGAAGGACCAGAACCAGTTTTTGAAAGTCCTGTATTCATTTCTCATCTTAATAACTGGGAATGTAAAGAAGGAAGTGATGTTCATTTTGAATGTCAAGTAGAACCTTCCAAAGATCCAACTTTGAAAATTGGTATTTAAACATTTGAAAATATATTACTGAATTTTGATTAATAATTGTATATATATTTGACAGATTGGTTTGTAAATGGAAAACCACTTCAAAGTGCATCAAGATTCAAGTCAGCCTATGATTTTGGTTTTGTCACATTAGATATACACCATGCGTATTCAGAAGATTCTGGAATATACACTTGTAGAGCTAGTAATAGCAAAGGTCAGGCTGTAACTACCGGGACATTAAAATGTACAGGTAATATCATAAAGTTAAATATTTATATTAGTTTCAAGTTTGTCTATAAACTATAAAATAATAATTATTATTATCATTAAGGTCTCCAAGGCATTCATTTAGACACACAACATCCACAAGGAAAAACTGGATTAGAAAAGGTACAAAAAGTGGAAGATAATCTTGCTTCTAAATATCAACGTCAAGCATCTTTGCCTGATGCAACTTTCCCAAAACCAATATTTGTTGTACCTCTTGAAGCTGAATTCATATTAGCTGAAAGTAAACCACTGCATTTGGAGGCACAAGTTGAACCTAAGAATGACCCCAATCTCAAAATTGAATGGTACTTTAATGGAAAAGTACTTGATTTAGGTAAAATTAAATTATTGATGTTCAGCTTATTTATGTGATAACTTCAGATAATCATTTTTAGAAAAATTTAATTTGAATTTTAGGATCACGTTTTAAGACAAACAATGATTTTGGTTTTATAAGTTTGGATTTAACTGATGTATATGAACGAGATCAAGGAGTGTATACTTGCAAAGCATATAACCATTCTGGAGAAACATATACTTCAACAACTGTATATTGCAGTAGTAACAAAGGATTAATTGAGCATACTCAACATCCAAAAGGAGAAGAAGGTTTGGAAAAAATACAAAGTTTAGAAGAATCTCTACAAAGGCAAAAACAAGGAATTACAGATAGAGAAACTGGACACGCACCTGTTTTCACTTCACAAGTAATATAAATAAAAGTTACGTTAATTCATATTTTTTTAATGTTAAATTTTTGTTTATTGATGTAGTTCAAAGATCTTGGATTCTTAAGTGAAGGTGAAATTGCTCATTATGAAGCTTCATTAACACCTGTTGGTGATCAAAAAATGGTTGTTGAATGGTTCTACAACGGAAATGCCATTGAAGCTAGTAAGTTGACTATTTGTTTCGAGTTTTGAATGTTTGTGTATTAATTTCATTTTAAATTGTCTAGGTCATCGTATTCGTACAATCTATGCATTTGGAATGGTTGTTCTTGAAATTCTTGGTACTAAAATAGCTGATACAGGTACTTACACTTGTAAAGCAACAAATGACTATGGATCTGCAGAGATGAGTGTTACACTAGAATGTGTAGAAAGAATAACTGGTCAAAAACCAAAATTCACATCTCATATTCAGACTCTGGTTGGCTTAAAGGATGGAGATTCTGCACATTTTGAATGCACATTAATACCAGTCAATGACCCAGATTTAAAAGTAGAATGGTTCCACAACGGTAAACCATTATTACACAAAAATCGTGTAAAAATGATTTCCGATTTTGGATTTGTCGTCATGGATATAGCATATATACAAAACCACGATTCCGGAGAATATGTGTGTAAAGCAAGCAATAAGTGGGTTTAAATTTATTATTATTAAAAGTGATATATGTAATTATTAATAAAATAATAATAACAAAAAATATTTTTCATCAAGGTATGGTGAAGATATAACTAAAGCCACTATCCAATACTCTGGAAAAGGTGGTGTGTATTTAGATTCATTGCAACCTACTTCCTTGGCTAGAATTCATGAGTTAGAAAATGCTACTGGACAACCAGTTGGATTTGCATCATCTCCTGTATCAGAAGCTCCTAAATTTACAACTCAATTGGTTGATATAACAAATTTGAAAGAAGGGCAAAGTGCTCACTTTGAAGCTCGTGTTACACCAGTGAATGATCCAAATCTTGTTGTATGTTCTGGAATTTTGTTATTAACCTTAAAAACAGTTTTTATATATGTATTCTTCTTTTTTTTTTTTTAGGTTGAATGGTATTTCAATGGTGAAAAGTTACAACACGGTCATAGATTTAGAACATTCCATGATTTTGGTATTGTAATATTGGATATACTTTATTGTTATGAGGAAAACTCTGGTGTATACGAATGTAGAGCATCCAATAAAGCAGGAAC
Organism: Aphis craccivora; assembly: GCA_009835225.1. Lineage (NCBI taxonomy): Eukaryota > Metazoa > Arthropoda > Insecta > Hemiptera > Aphididae > Aphis > Aphis craccivora. The sequence continues at coordinate 9,444 of VUJU01000300.1, read as the reverse complement.
TGATACTACTAAGGCAAATCTGCGTTGTTCCTCAAAAACGAACTTGATCTTAGATTCCCAACTTCCTCGAGGAATGGAAGGAGGATTAGAAAAAATTCAAACTCTTGAAGATTTAACACTTAGAGTTAAAGATGAAAAAGTTTCTGTAGAAAATCGTCAAGCTCCAATGTTTACTGAACCATTATCCAATATTGATAGTTTACGAGAAGGTGAGAGTGCACATTTTGAAGGTCGCCTGACACCTGTTGATGATCCGAACTTAAAGGTAAATTTATAAATTAATGTTTCAAAGTCAGTTTCAATAATATTATAAATTATTAGGTGGAATGGTTCTGGAATGGAAAACCATTAAAAGCAGGTTCTAGATTTAGGACGTTCTGTGAATTTGGTTTTGTTATATTGGAGATATCTCCAGTATATCCTGAAGATTCTGGAGAATATTCATGCCGAGCTTCCAACCATTATGGTGAAGCTGTTACTACAGCCAGCATGAAAGTTCAAGGAAAGAGAAGTATCATTGTGGAATCTCAGCTTCCAAAAGGAATGGACACTACTATCGATAGAATTGCAGAACTTGAAGGTCTTGGAAAATCAAGAGCACCTATTGAAACTGAAGATGATTTGGGAAGGGCACCAGAATTCATTACTACACCAGCTGATCTTAGTTTATCAGAAAACTCGCTGGCTCATTTTGAATGCAGACTTGTACCATCTAATGATGCTAGCATGACGGTTACTTGGTTCCATAATGGCAAAGTGTTGTCTGCCGGATCACGTATAAAAACAATTAATGATTTTGGATTTGTTATCCTTGAAGTAGCTGGTGTTTATATTAGAGATTCTGGTCTATATACTTGCAAGGTTAGTTTTTGTTAATTTAAAGTCTTAGCTATATTATGTAAATAATATAAAAAATAGTATTGATTATATAATATAAATACTATATAATCATATTCTCAATATCAACCACTCACTACCATATTATACTCATTTCTTACATGTATTAGGCTTAGCTACCTTAATAGATAGAATATTTGAAGTCATTTAAAGTGTATTTTGAGATTATTATTATTACTTATTATATTTAATAACTATATTATTTAAAGTTATTAATTTTGCTCCTATGAAAATTATCAAATCAGGCATTAGATAATAAATTAATAAATACATAATATTATTAATGACAATAATAGTTAAAGTACTTAACTTAAAATATTAATAAATGAAATTACTTTATTCATTTTTAAAATATCAATTCTTTTAGTATACATTTTATAATTGGTTGCATGTATGTGTCATATTATTATCAAACAATCTTGATGCATTTTGTTTTTAATTTACAAAGTAACTTATGATAATAATATTATTGTATTATTTCCATCAAAGTCTGGACCAAACCATAGAACATTGTAAAATTATGGGTTTTTTATTTGGCTATTATTTTTTTTATTTATTCTTTCATAATTTCTAACCAGTGATTAAACCTTCATTAATTTAGTAACAATAAATGCATTCTTTGACATACACAGAAATATCTATATAGTCTGTATTTGGTTAAGAGAACCTATATTTTAATATATTATGACACATATTTATTAATAAACTAATAATAATAAAATGTATTTAGTATATAGAATATAAACATAAAAAAGTTTTACAATTCTGATTTTAGGCCACTAATAAACACGGAGAAGCAACAGTATCATGTAAGTTACAAGTTAAAGGCCGGCAAGGTATAGTTTTAGAACCTCAATTGCCTAACACATTCAGATCTGGTACAAAAAGTATTCAGAAGCTTGAAGAAAATATGTATAAACGAGAAGAAATATTGGCTGAAGATGAAAAACCAAATCCTCCTAGGTTTACTGTAGAACTGAAGGTGAATAATTTCTTATACATAAAAAATAATTAAGAATCCAAAATAATAATAAAACTCTTTTAGGATGCATTGGATGTACAAGAAGCCAAATCCGTTCATTTTGAATGTAGAGTGGAACCTGTTAATGATTCTACTTTAAGAATTGATTGGTTTTTCAATGGAAAACCTTTTGCTACTGGTTCACGTGTACATGTGATAAATGATTTTGGATTTATATCTTTGGACATGGATTATGTTTACTCTCGAGATTCTGGCGAATATATATGCCGTGCAACAAATAAATGGGGAACTGCCTTTACAAAAGCAAAATTAACGTGCATTGCTAAACAAAATGTCATATTAGAGTCACAATTACCCGAAGGAATGAGTGGAGAAAAATTAAAAGCGTTGGAGCAAGGGCCAGTACAAGAAAAGAAAATCCACGATGAAATAGAAGCAATGCCACCAAAATTCTTATCTCAGGTAAAAAAAAAAAACTCTTATAAATATTAAATTTATTTTTTTAATTTTTAAACTTATATTATAAAAGAAATTTGAATAATTTGCTTTAATATTGTTTGATTTAATGTTTAATAATTTTATTTTAATATTAGTATAATGCTGTTATTGAAATAATAATGTTAAATTTTGATACATAGATTGAATCAACAACAGTCGAAGAAGCGAGTTCTGTGCATTTTGAAACTAGAGTTGAACCTAAAAATGATCCAAAGTTAAGAGTAGAGTGGTACAGAAATGGTAAACCATTACCTTCAGGCCATAGATACAAATCTATATTTGATTTGGGTTTTGTATCTTTGGATATACTGTCCATGTATTCTGAAGATTCAGGAGAGTACATTTGTAGAGCTGTAAATGATCATGGTGAAGCGATTACTAAAGCTATGGTCACCTGCAAACGTATGTTAACATTCATTTTTAATCTTAAAATATATAGAAATTTAATTTTTTATAATTTATAGAGCTCCCAACAATATTACTTCAAAATCAAGTACCAAAAGGTATGAAAAAGTCTGAGGCTTTGACTCAAATGGAAGCAGCTATTAAAAAATACACATCTGAGATTCATTTGACCATAGATGATTTGTATGAAGTTGAAAAGAAACAACCACCAAGGTAATTTTTTTTCTAATTTTATGTATTCTTTTTTTTAGAGAGAGAAACAATGGATGATCTGATTGTCAGCTTTTAGAAAAATATAATTTATCTAACTTATAGTTGTACTATTATTTTCTGTTTTTTTTTTTATTATTATACATGTTATTTATATCTTTATATTAATAAAGATATCACATTTTTATCATATCTCATCAATATTATGCTACGTAAAAGAAAGAAAAAAATAATGTATTTTTTTAAATGTTAATTTTAGATTTGTTACCCAAATTAAAGATCAGTTGTCATTAGTTGAAATGGAATCAACCAAATTTGAATGTCAATTAGCTCCAGTTGGTGATCCTAATATGAAGGTTGAGTGGTTCTTAAATGGCAAACCACTAAGACATAGTATGTTTAATTAAGAAATATATAATATTATACATGTATGAAATTATCAATGTAGTAATTATTATCTTATTATTATTTTACAGAGAATAGATTTAACCCAATTTATGACTTTGGTTATGTTGCAATGAATTTTGGTTGGATATATCCTGAAGACAGCGGTGAATATGTTTGTAGAGCTACTAATTTATATGGTCAAGATGAAACAAGAGCCACTATAAAAACATCTGGTAAGCCAGGTATCATTTATGATTCACAGCTTCCTAAAGGAATGAAGAGTATTGAAAAAATAAGAGAAATGGAAGCATCGTGGCAAGTGTAAGTAAAATTAAATAATACAATAAAATTACATGTTTTTGATTGGTTTATAACATTTTTAGAACACCTGAAATGAAAGAAGAAGAAGAAAAACGTAGAGAACCTCCACAATTTGTAAGCAAACCAGAACCTGTCACTATATGTGAAGGTGATTGGGCTAGATTCTGTTGTAGAGTTACTGGTTTCCCAAGACCAAGAGTTATGTGGCTAGTCAATGGAAACACAGTGGTGAATGTAAGTCTTAAATAAATATTTAGGTTTGTAAAATGTGTTAGTTAATATAAATTAACAATTTATTATAGGGAATGAGATACAAATTAAATTACGATGGTATGTGGCATCTTGACATACCAAAGACAAGGCAATATGACCATGGTAAAGTTGAAGTTATTGCTAGAAATGCATGTGGAGAGACTCGTGTGGAAACAATGCTCACAGTGAATTCAAGACATGACGATTACAGAGGAGTTTTGAAAAATTCACCTAGACGTAAGTATAAATATGGTTTAATTCATAAAAAACAACGGAAAATGCTTTATATTACTTTTTAATGATTGTGAACGTTATAATTTATAAAGTACCTATGTCAAAATAGGCTATGCACTGTGTAAGTCTTGGAGGTAAATAATGCTATAATAATTAATAATATTCAAGTATGTAGATCTAATATTAAAACAAAATATTTCCACACATATGCACAACACAAAACTCAAAAATACACACAATTCTCCTATTCTTATCCTTTATATCCAACTATATAAGGCTTTTCTAACATGGTAAATTGGCTTGTCAAGAGGATTTCTTCGTAGCTTCTACTAACTATCTACAGCATTTCAATTTTTGGAGTATTGAATCAGGTATTGTGTTGTTTTTTTTTTAATTTTTACGTACCTAATATAATAATACTTAAAAATATGAAATATAATATTGTGTAATACAATATAAACTATAAAACAACCACTGCTTTTTAATATTTGATTGCTTATTAATCATTATAATTATTTTAAGTATTTTTAAACTCATAACCTTTTGTTAGTTTTAAATACCCATTATTTAATTTTTCATATTATAGTATTTTGTAAGTTTATTTAATATTTAGTTAATTAAAATGTAAGTGTATTGCATGGATGTACCTATCCTATATTTGACAAATGTATGAAGACAAATTGTAATTGAAATATATGTTTAGCATGGTATGACAGTGATTTGGTGCAGTATCAAAGGGATCTTAAAGAGAATGAACTAGAAAAAGTGTTTACTGATAGAGCGTCAAATGTTCAAAATGTTGATTATAGTAATATGATTATATCAACGGTTGGTGATCAGATGAAACAAAAGCAATTAGGTGAGCCAAAACCTGAATGGACTGAAACTGTAAAACAAAAGAAGAATGAGGATTATTATAATAAATTGAGTAAAGTAAGTAAATTTTATACATATACAAAAACATTAATATTTGTTACTTTATATTAAATGTTTTTATACCTACCCTAAAATAATTTTCATTAACTAAAATTAACTGAAATCCAATGTTCTATTATTTGGTAGATACTTAAATTGTATATCATATACGACATACATTCCTACATGTTAAATGTATACTATGTTATTCAAAATATTGCTGAAAGATTAAATTTTTCATGGTCAATAATTTATAAAACAACTAACTATAATTAATCACTAAACACAAAATAATATTGATAAAATTTAGGGTTTTAATTTTTTTATTTAATATTATTACATTATTATAAAAAAAGTTGTTAATGGTTATATTAATTATATTTTTAAAAAATTAAGCGTACATTTGGTTAACTAGCACTCCTTTTAACATAATTTTAAATATTCAGTTACAATTTATTTATTTGGTTTATAGTTGGAAGGCGATCAAGTGGTAAAAGAAGCAAGAATCAGAGAAGCTAATCATCAAGTATCAATTGCAGGCGAGAAGTTGAAATCTACATCTAAAAATTATGAAGAATCTTTGTAAGGCTATTATTATTATTATTATCTAATTAATTTTAAATACTATATAATATACAGTTTAATACGATTAACTATAAAATTAAATTTATTCTATTTAGAGTTAAAGAAAAAAAAGAAGAATTAATGCCTTGGCAAACAACAAAGTTACTTAAAGCACGGGGTGATCAAAGTCCACAAATAATACCAGATCCGTCTGAATCGGCAGTACACGGAAAAGAGATTCACGTAGCAAAGCAGCAACAAACTCAAAAAGAAGTGAGTGGAAATTAAAAAAAACATCAATATTTTATTTTGACTAATTATTTACATTTATTACATAGATACAAGGCGATAAAGAAATACGTAGGAAAATTACTGCCACTGAGACCACTGAAGTAGAACATACACGTAAAAACCAAGAAAGGGTAGTCCAAGGAAAAGTTGTAAGAAATTAACCATAAATTATAATATGAATATTTCATGTATGTTGGTACCTTATTTTTTCGAAGGAGCCGTCCAAACCGCCAATATTTACAACCAAAATTCAGCCTTGCCGTGCATTCGAACAGGATCAAGCGCGTTTTGAGGTTGAATTTGATGGTGAACCATTACCCACGATAAAATGGTACCGAGAAGACTTTTTAATCCAAAACTCACCCGACTTCCAAATACATACGTTTAGTACAAAGTCCATACTAGTTATTAGACAAGTAATAATTATTCATATTTAATATACAAACGTGACAAACTGATTTGAATATTATTTAATACTATTTTGGTTTTAAGGTTTTTATGGAAGACTCTGGTGTCTTTGCCGTCATTGCGGAGAACAGAGGGGGCAAAGCAAAATGCAGTGCCAATTTACTTGTTGAAGAACGTAAACAAGTTGGTAGGAAAGGACCTGGTCCACCAAGCTTCCTTAGCACAATGCAAGGATCAGTAGTGAAAGCCGGTCAACTAGTCAGATTTGACGTTAAAATCAGCGCTAATAAACCACTGGATGTATATTGGTTAAAGGTACCTATATTTAAATAATTGTGGTAGTTTTCAAAAAAACTATGTTTTTAAAAACGATTTAAATTTAATTTTTTTATAGAACGGAAAGAAAATTACCCAGGACATTCGTTACAAAACGGTGGACGAAGACAACCAATACACGCTTTTAATCATCGAGTCGGTTACTGAAGACAGCGGAACCTATGAGTGTGTAGCTATCAACAATTCTGGTGAAGCAAGATGTGAAGCTCAGTTGGTAGTTCAACCCTTGGAACAGAAAGATAAACCCAAATCAAAACCTAGTGGTAAAGAACAGGCACCAACAATCACCCAACCGTTATCCGGGCAAGTGATTCATGAGGGACAACCTGTGACGTTCAGCTGTAAGATTTCTGGACAACCTCGTAAGTCGCAAAAAAATATATAAAAAAAAAACAATAATATGATAACTTTGTATTTATATTGTTATCATTATAATTATCGCAGCAATAACCGTAAAATGGCAAAAAGGCGATAAAGTGATCAAACCATCAAAATATTTCCGCATGACGCAAGACGGGGAAACAGTTTCACTTCATATATCCGAAGTGTTCCCAGAGGACGAAGGCACATATAAATGTCTAGTGTCAAATGCTGGTGGCCAGGCTGTCCTGTCAGCTAATTTGAAAGTTATTGGTATGTCACGAAAAATTTTTCCGAGTGAATAAAATTTAATAAACTAAAAAAAAATGTTTCAGTACCTGAAAATCAAGACATAGCTCCAACCTTGAGCCCGATGAGAGACGTTATTGTCCCAGAAGGTAATGCGGCTCAGTTCCGCACACAAGTGTCAGGACAACCGTCACCGTCTGTACAATGGTTTAGAGAAGGAATACTAATTCCCGAAACACCAGATTTTAAAGTGAGTTTTAATTGTGTTAAATTCTAATGACAAACATACGATAAAAAATAAAACATAAATATATTGGTACATAAAAATGTGAAGGACTAATTAAATAGGTCCTAACTACAGGTTAGGTTACAATATCAACGCTATAAATACAATTTTAGATTTTGAGCGTATGAATGAATGTATTTATTTTACAATGAAATGATAAATAAAGTACTTTACGTCTTTATGTATGATAAAATTGTTGCTTGCGAGTAAAATATCTTGAAAATTGAATGCAATATTTTTCATAAGTTATCTTTATAGGAATTAAAACATATCAAACTAAATATAGACACAATTTTTTTATGAGCGATTACAGTTAGAACTTCGAATGAAAAGCAAAAATTTGATAATTATTTTTGTAATTAAAAATGCATATAGTTCTTAATTTTAACACTTGAACATTGAATATGTAATACAAAAGTTCTCTTACATTTTTCTACTGAAATTAAAAAAAAGTGAAGTCACATATATTTTTTTTATGAATGATTTATACATAAATCACAGCGATTTGTAATGAGGTACACTATAGACACCTTCTAAACAATTATAAATTAAAGCGAATTATCTGGTTTATTGTCCATAAAAATAAGAGAAATATCATTTTTACTTTAAAGAAGTAATAACTATAGTATAAAACAAAGTTTTTATTACGGAGTATCTAAATTTAAATGAGATAATGTAATATGTATATTGTATACTACAAGATTATGATATTCATTGACCAATAATGTTATTAAATATGAAAAATCTGTGGTTGAATTAGCTTCTAGTTTAGCTTATAGATTTAAAAGTCATTGTAAATCATTGTATTTGAAAAATGAGTCTTTGTGGAACTTAAATTATGTTTCATTATATTTTATTTTCGTTCTTGATTTTCAAAGTTCACATGCGATGTTCATTGTACATGAAAACGATATCGAGTGGAGACTGTTTATCAGTCTATATATCATGGCTATATCATGAAAGTATAATTCATAATATGTAATTACAATTTTATTTTCAGTATGAACTACTTATAAGGACCTAACCTATGTCTATCTTTACCTATAAAAATTGCATATTTCATAAATTTTCAATTGCAAAACAATTTTATTATTTTCGTGATTTTAGGAATTTTATCAATATTTGAAGTTACATTTAAACTTTTAACCTTGTACAGTTTTATTTTGTTTAGAAAAGTTATTATAAACATTTGATACAAATTTCAAGTAACCAACTTATGAAGAATTTTGTATTCAATTTTCTAATCCTGATTTCTAGATATAAAAAGAAATAGTTTTATGAATTTGTTATTACAAAGTAATTTGAAATTTTCGAGATTTTAATAAATGTTGTCAAAATATTAAATGCATTCGCTTATAAAAAATATTAGGATTATTTATTTTTTAAATTTTTTATTGGTCAATGATCAAATTATTTACGTATGTAATGTTGTATTACATTTTCAAACGTTTTTACTTAGCTATAGATTTCTTAACGAAATTTATAAAAAAAATACCTATCTAAAAAACTTTTAAATATTTATTAATATTTTATATTTTATTTATTCATAATTAGCTTTAAAATAGTCAAAATATTTCGTTAATTATACTATGCGTGGACAATTTTATCAAAAATATTTGATGAAAACTTTAAGTATGTATGGGTTTTATTTTTGAGTTACACTAAAAAAAATTAATTTGATTATATCAAAAAATTGGTTTTGTATAAATATTCTGGTTTTTAAAATTGTTGCCTCTTTTTCGGTTATTTTGAAAAAAATATACTGTGACATTTTTGATTTCTTCAGTACAAACCAAATCCAATCTGGTATCTAAAACTATCCTCCAAGCTTAAAATCGAAGATTTTTAC
>VUJU01000299.1:50595-125234 GCA_009835225.1 Aphis craccivora | reverse complement strand
TACAACACGTATTGATATGTATCATTCAGATACCTTAATTGATTTTAAATTTATCTTTTAGTTTAAAGAAGTGGCGTTTGAAAGTTTATTTACCAAAATAAAATTCTTAGAAGGATTACAAGTGACTTATGTGTGTTTTGGTGAGTGTCACGGTGCTGCTATAACTACACAAGGTCGCGCAGTTATTTGGGGAAGTAACATTTATTCCCAACGAGGGAAATTGCATGTGTCTCAAAACAAGCCGAATCTACTCCAGTTGCCTGGTTACAGCAAAGCACAAGTAATTACTATTTGATTCAATTTTTAAAAGACATAATCGATCAAATGCAATATTTCTCAGATTATAGACTGTGGACCAACGTATACATTAATTGGTACAGATGATAATGCAGTAGTGTTTTGTGGTACACGCTTTTCAGTAAGTTTCATTTTATACAGTTAAAATAAACGAATGTATATTTTATTTTTTTTCCTCCTATTTCATTCCTTATAGATGGACACCAAAGCCCTCACTCAAATGACTTCAATGTTTACATCAGAAGTTATTGCTAGGCCGAAAGTTATACTTGGATTATATGCCACTAATGAACAAATTGATAAGGGCCAGTTATTGGTACTTAATTCACTTCAAGCAGTTGGTCATAATTTAATGATAACAGTTGATACATTTTTAAGGATCAATAGTTAAATTCGAATATATATATTTTTTTAATTATACACTTATTAATATTGACACTTAATCAAATAGATTAATCATTGTATATATGTATATTATATTTATATTTTTCCCGTTTAATCAGTTTTAAAAGTATGTAAAATCTAACTTGAAATACTTGAATTGTTAATGAGATGTCTAGATTAAATCATACTATTTGTCTATTTAATTATTACCTTCTAGATTTTTTATTAAAATTAATATGGTAGATAAATCAATAATGTACTTACAATAATTAATTTATGTAAGTAATTAATAATAATTATATTTATTTTAATGTTTATATATATATATATATATATATATAGGTATATATAAACATTTTATTACTTATCAATATTATACATAGCCTAATTGTATGAAAAATATAACTCGTGTTGAATGTTCGATGGCTATTATTAATAGCTACTAAACGCATTAAATTAAATAATAGTAATTAATAATTAATAATTAGTGATCTTGTGTTTTTTATTGATTTTTAAATTATAAAAGAGAATCAAAACTTAAAGTTCTACATCTGTATTTGTTTTTTACTTAGAAAATACCTATAAAATTAATATGTAGTTAAAAGTTGTTACTAAAAAAGCAATAATGATACAATTCATAAATCATTTAATGGATAGTAACATTTTTCACAGACGACCAACCTAAAACAAAAATAATATTTTTAGACTTTATTATCGATATGTTAAATACTTTAAAATAATTAGTTTACCAATGGTATTTTTTTTTTTTTTTTTGAATATAAAATGTTTACGTATTTAAAACTTTATTTTTTTGAATTCCCTTCATTATCATGATTGCCGTTCTTTCAAATTAATAATATAACTGCAGTACTCTATAGTCTATACATATTACTATGTTCTTTAAGTATTTTATTACCTTATAAATATAAGAAATATTCATAGAGTTATGTATGCACACTTTACATAATATAATACATCGTAATCTATATTTATTATTCATAATATATTAAAAATGCTAGTATAATTTAGTATACCTCACACTACTATATAATTAGGTAACGATCGTACATTTTTATTGAGTAAATCATTATTATAACGAATGTGTTTAATTAGAAATAATTGCATGTTGTCATAATTGATTATGAGCTGAGATTATTTTTGTATGTTACAATTCAAAAAAAAAAAACAAATAAATAAATAATAATAAAAAATGATGATAAAAAATTAAAAATTATATATTCTTTTTAAATTTAGTTTTATTTCAACTGTAAATAAAAATATATAATAAATATTTTTTAAAAAAATTAGTAGTTCATGATAAAAGAATCACCTTGTTTCTACTTTATTTTGAAAAAATAAGTTATAATAATAATTATATTAATATTATTTTCAATACAAATGTAATAATCATTGTCAACGTTCATTTAAAATATTTAAAATGTAAAAATAATTGCAAGTTGTGCATGAATTATACATTATGTATATAATACAATTTATATTGACACTAAGTTATTGTCCAATACTTTGATCCTATTTAATCAAAGTGTAATATGACTATATGAGTATTACAATTATTCACCTATAATACAACAGGTGAACGACTTGGGGGAATTCATATGTTCCATCCAGGATCTTCATTACTAATGTAAATGTTATCATTATCAACGTACTTAGGTACCTACGTGAGGGACAATAGGCAAGAACTAAACACGTTCTTTTAAGTAATTCACGAATTAATTGGCAATTTCAGTCATACGGAATACACATATCACTATAATGTATTATCATAATTATACTTAATATACCCAAAAGCATTTAACGAACATACATATAAGTATTATAAGCAAATACAAAAAAAAAAAAAATCTGTATTTAAAAAAATTGTTTAGTAAACATTGATTATCCATAATGACAATAAAAGAAAGCATAACTAATCGATATATGTGGTTTTTTAAAACATAAATCGTATCAATAAATATTTATGTTAGTATTTCTCAATATGGTTTAATTTTAAAATAATTTTGTGTTATTTAACATTTACTTTTCAATTAATATTTGAAAACCTATTGAATTCTAAAAAAGGTTAATATTAGAAATTATTTGTATGAATTTTTGAAGTTACTATTTTGATAAAATTCAATTAATTTTTGTTGATTTGTTATTATTAAAAACAACTATTAAATAACGTGGTAAATTGTATTATTATTTAAATAAACTTTGAATTTCTAAAAAATGAAATTTTCAAAATATTCGGACTAATATTAAATTATTTATAGAAGTTTGAATTTGTTGTCTTGTTGAATTTTTAGCTTTACTCTTTAAATATTATTAACAAAGTATTATTTACGATAAAAAGCTAGTAAAAGATTCTTCAATAATTAGTAAATAATATATTATATATTTTTTAAGTACCTAATGAGTTTAAAATACCTAAAATACTATTAATCATCATTATTTTTTCAAACATTTGAATTTATAAATGTTGTAATTTTGACAATTCAGATATTTAAAAGAAAAAAAGAAAGATTTTAATTATTAAAATATATTTATCGTATTGACTATACTATAATATTTCCCCGTTTTATGATTAATTTCTATATATAATATTATTTAATACTATAGGGTAGAAGTGTAATTAAATACTGTGTAACTAAATTAAATTTCAAATCGAATTTGGTGTATTAACATAATTGTCTATTAGGTTTTGTTTGAAATAAAATGTCACTTTCCTGATTATAATTGTTAGTTGATTGGTATTCACATGAATTGCATCGTGTGTTCAAGGCCTGCTAAGAAGACCACAATAAATATAAATGTACTACGTGAACACCCCATACTCTTGAACATCAAAGAGTATACTAACAATATTAATGTTAAAGAAATTAAAGTTGTGAAACTCAAACATGGATTAGAACACTCCGTTTTTTTCTAGAATTTTAAAAGTTTTTTGAAGATACTCATTCATTTTGGCAATTTATAAATTTTTACCAGTTATATGCAAATTAATTTATTTGTTTCTTTTGAATTTTTTTTCTGTATTGTATAATAGTTAAATGTTTAATTCAGACATTTTAATAGAACTTATTATTTTATATAGTACAATATTACGTATATAAGATAACATAAATTTTAAATGATTTCGAAATAAAACAGTATATCTTTAAAAGCAATACTAATAAGGTATTTTTTAAAGTTAAAATATATAATTAATTCAATAACAAAGAAAAATACTATAAAATGACTTTACTAAGTATACATAAGGACAAAATATAAACATGGGCACTTAAAAATAAACAAGGTATTTTTGTGATTTTGGACAAATTAAATAATAATAATAATAAAAAAAAAAAACAGGTTCGAAATGAATATTAATGAAATTATTGTTGAGTATCTATAAAATAAATTGATTTCAAACATGTTGCATCTTAAAATACTTCAATTCAATTTTCTATTTATAATAGTTTTTCAATATAAACTTAAGTACTATTAATTTGTTTCAAGACTCATTATAGTGTTGTGTAATGTAATAATAAGGCCTACAGCGATAATAGCTTAGATTTAAATTAAATTGTAATAAAAATTGTATTTTTTATTCACATTTAAATTGAATTGCAACGTGATAATTTTTGTATAATAGTGAATTATATAAACATACCATAGAATAGTTGAACTGATACATAACTAAATAGGATTATGGAAATCTAAATGTATAAAACTAATACCATTTACAACTGTCACGTTATTTATTAGATTTCAACAATGGAGAAAGTTACAATTTTGTTAGTCTTATGTCTGGGCTTATTGTGTGATTGTGACAATTTTCAAAATGAAAGAAATAAACCCAATTCATGTACTTAAAAAAATAACTAAATAAAAATGTGTTGATACTAATATTGATAGTAATTATATCATATTATTTTCTTAGATACTTACGGCTCACCGATATCACGTGCTAAAAACGACGTAATCAAAACCAACAACATCCAGGGTGAAGAATCGCAGCATTTTACAATGAGCGATGAACCAATATTAGATTCATATCCTTCAAAGATACCGTAAATGACTATGAGTATAATAATTGTATATTTATATCAATACATATTTATTCCATTATAATGTAATATATTTTATTACTCATTTAGTTTTATAAGGTTTGCATCATTCTAGGTCTTTAATGGACCCTTCAACTTCCATTGGATTTTTACAGCCACAAGAAATAAATCTCGCAGATCAATGTTTTCCTAGGCCAAAATGTGATTTTTTCAACCCATTCAGAACAATGGATGGTAGTTGTAATAATTTACAATACCCAACGTGGGGACAAGCTAACACAGCAAGCACACGAATTATTCAAGCTAATTATTCCGATGGTATTTATTGATTTATATTAAAAATCATCTTAAGCTTAAATGTTAAAATGATATAGTAAAATTACTATAATTATAGGTTACGCTCAACCAAGAAAATCAATATCCAATCGTGAATTGCCAAATGCTCGAAAAATACGTACAGCGATATTACAAGACATTGACAAATCTTCATCAAAAAATAATTTATTTGTTATGCAGTATGCTCAAATTGTTACACATGATACAGAATTCACATTACTTAAAGAATCAGGTTAGAGTTCCAAAAACAAGAAATAAATAAATAAATTATAAACCGAAAGTACCTACATACAATTTATTAATAATGTTTTGTATCTATTTGAAATAATTTATATTTAATTACTTAAATTTAAATCATAACTTACAATATAATATAATATTCTAATTTAAATCATGAATGAGTTAGATATATTTTAAAAAATCTGATAAAATAATTAAATTTAAAATTTAAAGGAAAAAATATTTAAAAAAAATAGTAGAAAATAAAAATCAACTGCCTAATTTAGCAAAAATTTCGCTGAATTCTTGTCTCTTATTACTATTTAAAAATTCAAAACATAGTCTTTTCAATCATAAACTCTGACAGATTTAAATTACACACAACATATAAGAACAATTGACTAAACTATAAAACTTATATATTAAAATATGTCACCAACAATTGGTGAATTTACAAATCTGAAACAAACACATTAAATGTTATAAAATAAAATGTAATTAAAAATACGAGTGTATATTTTGTTAGTATTAAAAAAATTTTAATTCGTTAAAAATTGATAGTAACATTAATAACCAATATTATTTGTCGATATTATACGTGATTGGAATAAATATTAAATATTAAATGTTATTTTTATTAGTTTTTCTTGCAAAAGTTAGACAAATAATGTTTGTATTACACATAAGGGCATCGACCCGAAATACAAAATTAATGATTTGTAATTACTGTAATAATTCCAAACTTATCCCATATACTTATAAATTCAAATGGATATTATATAAGGACCTAATGGCCCATTGAAGTGTTGTAATGAGGATGGTTCTGCACCGGAGATTCTACCGAAAGAATGCCTTCAGATTAAAATCTCAGACGATAATGAACCACATTCAAAACACCGATGCTTATCCGTTCCAAGAGCACTTGACACATCGGATCGGGGTTGTAATATTAAACCAGTCAGACAAGTATCTATACTCTTTTGATTAATCGATTTAAATATAATCTTTATTTTTATCAGTTAGTTATTATGAAATTAATATTTACAACGAAAAATAAATAATCATTTGCTGATTTTTATTTTTTGTTTATTTTAGATGATTGGTGTTTCTAGTTTTATTGATGCATCGATATTATATGGATCAGACCTTGATACATCACGTTCTATAAGAACATTTAAAAATGGAAAGCTCAGGCGGCAGTTGGGACCTAATGGGAAATCGTATCTACCCAATGTAAAAAAAGCGACAGAACTTTGCAACGTCACTCTTGATAGCACAGTATGTTACGTTACAGGTAATTATAGAGTATATAAATATAAATAGTTTCAATATTAATTATTTAATATTATACGGTTATTTTCTTGTAATTTTTATGAAGTTTAGTATTATATTATGTGCTTAAAATGTATAATTAAGTATTAATTAAATAATTAAATATTAAACTAGCTTGGTAAATATAATAACTCCTGGATACATCCATTAGTTAAGATAATTTTAAGAAGTTATTTAATTGAAATATAGTTACATATTATGATAATAAATTTTATATCATACGTATTATATTATGAATTATTACTGAAGATACATACCTAATGGTAAATTGAAACAAACTCCATTTATAGAGAGACAGTGCAAAACACACTATTGGTATTTTAAATATTTTTTTAAAAAAGAACATTTTCTACTCTACATTAAATAATTGAGAAATAAATGTCTGATAATTAAATTTTAGTTGAATTCTGTTGGAAAAAGTACTTAAAAGTTTATTTTATGTATCTAGCTTTTCTTATTTTGAGTTAGATCAAAATATTCTGTTTCCAACCAATTATACATTTTGTTTTGTTTAAGGGGCCACCACACCAACATTGGTTTTCTCTATCTCTCACATACTATAATTACAAATCTCTGGTTCAGTTTAAGGCAAAAGCACCTATTATATATTTTATAAAGAAGAATATTTCCTGTGCATTAAAAATTAACTTTATGAGTATAAAATTACAATATACGTATATTATGTATTTGTGTTTATTAGGTGATCCAAGAGTTAATATACAACCAGACATGTCAGTTGTTACAATTTTATTAATGAGACTACATAACTATTTATGTGACGATCTTAAAAGATTGAATCCCAAGTGGGATGATGAGCGAATATACCAAGAAGCCAGGAGATTACTCATCGCAATGCACCAGCATGTAACATATAATGAACTAGTTCCAGTAATTTTAGGTTAGTTATTACTTATAACTTATAATCAACACATTTAACAATTGTGTACAAAAGAGCTACTTACGTCTTGATTTAAGGTTTTACCATTCTAATTAAAAAATCGTATTCTATTCTGTTGTAATTTGTACTTGTATGTGTAATGTGTGTACATATAAATGTATAACTGTTTATATTATATTGCATACTTGGAAACGAACTATTAGTTTAGCAAAATGTAATATTTAAATAATTATTTAAAACAATAAAATGATTATTTCGTATAAATTAATTTATAAAAAAAAAATGTTATGCCTATTTATTCATTTATATGCCTATTAATTTTTCGTAATAAACATTTATAAATATATACAGTTTTCAAATTATATAACTGATATTAATTAAATTATTTATTGATACTATTTAAGCTACCTATGTAAGATGTAACCATACATTTATTTTAACGGTGTATTTTAATTACTTTGCACATTTTGGAAATTTCAGTGTACTTGCCTACTTAAATGTAAGTTTCTATATTTTTAATATGTTAATGAATTAATTTTTCATATTTATAGAGCATTAACTGTACAACTCTAGTCAATATAACTATTATTAATAATAAATAATATTAAAATACATATTAAAAACAAAATTAATAGTTAAATGATAACTATTATAGATTATTAAATCAAATACGCATATATACCCATAAATTTAATATTATTATTTTTAATTGCCTCAGGAAGAGATTTTGCTAGAGAAAACTATTTACTACCGCTGAGTAAAGGATTTGACGATAGCTACGACCAATATTTAAATCCGACTACAATAACTAGCTTTACAGCCGCTGCGTTCAGATCACTACATAGCTCTATACGTGGATTTATTGAGTAAATAAAATAACACAAACAAAGCTTTTGTATTGTTTCCTGTTTCACTGCAATATTTCTATTTCATTTCAGATTAGTGAACGAAGCCCGAAAAATAACATCAAAAATACGATTGAGCGATTTTTTTTTTAAACCGGATATAGTACAAAAACAAGATAATTATAATAGCTTCACCAGAGGTCTATTAACGCAACACGCACAAGAAGTAGATCAATATTTTACAGAAGAGGTATACACAATTTAACTATCATACAAAACGTATTATGGTAACAATACATTCTAGAAAAATGGCTAACAAATAGTGAATTCCAATTATTATTATTTGTATAGATTAGTGAGTTCGCGGTCAGAATACCGGACAGACATCAACATATCGACTTGCCAAGCGTAGACTTGGAGCGTGGTAGAGATTACGGAGAGCCATCTTACAATAAATTTAGACAACTTTGTGGATTGAACGAGGCAAAAACCTTTGATGACTTAATCGACCAAATAGATAAAAAAGTAAAAACCGTCAGACATTTTTCATGATACAATATAAATGTGTAAGAAACCCGAAGATTAATCAATAAATTGTTTGGCAAAGAAAATTGAGGCCTTATCAAAAGTTTATGAACACGTGGATGATGTCGACTATTACGTGGCTGGCCTCTTGGAAAAATCAAAACCCGGATCCATGTTAGGACATACATTCCAATGTGTTGTTGGAGAAATGTTTTTCAGATTGAAGTATGGTGATCGATTTTATTACGAATTTGGACATCAAATGGGCTCTTTTAAATTAAGTAATCTATACTCATATAATATGGCAATACGTAATTATTATTATTACTCATTATATTATAATACAATAGTAATATATTTTATGATATTGTTTTTTACTAACCTTTAATATAATAGGTATTGTTTTTTGAACAGATCAACTCGAAGAAATAAGAAAAACGACATTAGGACTCATCGTGTGTATAACATCAGAAATTTATTCTGTACAACGTAATATGTTTGAAGTACCCAGTAGTCGGTGAGTACCTCCTAATACACAATAATATATGTTTTTTAGTGATTTGTCACATACAATACAATTTATTATTTACATGTCATATCACGTCATTTATACTCAAAAATCGAGTAAATAACTCACTTAACATAATAAGTAATGCACCACTAGTTGAAAGCTAGTTTGTCGGATATGCTAATCTATTTAAAGTATAAAATATAAACACGCACGATTAAAATATGAAACTTTATTGAAAACAGTGTTCGAGAGTGACCACAATACACAATCACTATACATGAATCCTTTTTCTACTCCATATTATCTGTTATAGTAATATAATTAACTAAATTGTAATCTAATTATTGTTAGTTATTGATACTAATACTCAGAGTGAAATTATAATGATTATTAATTATTACGTAAATAATTTTTAACCTAATTATTAATAATTTATTAATTTTTGTATAGTTACTTATCTCATTGTACACAAATGTAGATTTGTTTGTTTTTAGTTAAGTATTAAGTACTTATCAATATAAATATTTTCATAATCTGCTTTTGAATTTTTAAAATAATTTGTACTGCTAACTAATTTACATAATATATCAAATGCTTAGTATAATACTATAACAATTGGACAACACTTATAGTAAGATCGTTGTCAATATAATTATTAATTTACAGAAACAAAACATAATAATTTTGATGTATAAAAATAAACTACGAGTATTTTGTAATACAATGTATTCATAATATTTCAGTAATCCATTGGTATCTTGCAACTCTATAGCAAAACTCAATTTGTCTGCCTGGAAAGAAGAGTAAAATAATTTTACTAATTTATTAATTTAATAAGAATTACATTTTTGGATTACTCGCATATCTATTTTCTAAATAATATACAACTTTTGAATAAGAAACGTCGATTTTTTAACTTTTTTTTTTTTGGAAAATGTATAATTTATTTATCTTTTTATTCAAATAAATTGCAGAAAATAATTTTGGTTTTCGTGTTTTTCATTGTTTATCTTCATCTGTTTTAACTTTTTGCTCCTCTAGCTATAATTAACTTAATGATAAATAAGTGTTGATTTTATTACAATAGCTGAAATATTGAAATATTCAATGTTTTTATTTTCTTCCTTCAAAATTAAAACTATTGTCTGATGAACGTGACTATTGACATTGTACGATACAAAGTGATAACTTTGAATGAACAAATTTATAATATTTACTATTTTAGTTACGTCATGGTTTTAAAATAATTAGAATAATTAGAATGGTGTCGTATCTTTTCAATTCATTGTTAAAACAATAAAAAAATAACTAAATTTTAAAAATTATAGTAAGTTTTTTAAACGTAGTACACTATTTCATGTGAAAAGTAAAAGTATTCAAATGTCTATAAATTAATTTTTTTGAACATATTGAAATAAATCCTAATATATAATAATTGTTAATATAAAATTAATTTTTTTTTTAAATACTTCTATATTGGATTATTTGTAAAATATATTAATAATTGTGTAATTATAAATTCTTACCTAAGTAAATTGTAATAATGTGATAGTCGCTTATAAGTAAGTAACTATGGTCAAACAAGGTTAGTTAACTAAAAGCCATAATTATTGTGTTTAATGTAACAAGCACCAATTGAATGGCTACAACAGTTTAATTTTTTAATGCTATTGTTATTATTTGTAATGACGTGCATTTAAGAAACATTTGATACATTTTGTGAGATAGTATTGTTTAAGCATATTTAAAATTCAAACCTATATATAGGTAAGTAGGGTTACGACAATCTAAACATACATAGGTACGGCTTTAATGCGTTTCAGTCTTGACCGTCGCATTGTTAAGAGTTGCTAAAAAAATGAAAAGAACTATTATCGTTTTCTTGTTTCTTGTTTGCGTATCATGTCAATGTCCTAAAAACGAAGAAAATGGATTCAGACCAGGTAAATATAATAATTTAAATAAAATCATATAGCTAGCTAATAGATATTCATAAGTATACATAACATTTTAAATAACTCGAATTGCTACTTATATTTACTTAGAAAAAAAAAGTCAACCAGAATCACGTTGTATACATGCTAAAAATGCCTCCAAGAAAAACCATTTCTTTCGTGGTGAAGGAACTACAAATTTGACGATGAGAGATGAGCTAGCAATTGTAGATCCAAAACCTGCTAAGATACCGTAAATAAAAATTTAAATTATGATTTTTTTATCAAAAACTTTTGTTTTGTTTATTAATGTAGTGTAATAAATATTTTCATTAGATCTCTAATGACTTCATCAAGCGCTTTTGGAATGTTAGAACCAATACTAATTGACCTTGCCGATAAATGTTTTCCTAAACCAAAGTGTGATCCCATTTCACCATTCAGAACCATAGATGGTGGTTGTAATAATTTGAATTTTCCAGTTTGGGGACAAACAAATACAGCGAGTACTCGAATTATCGAAGCAAATTACTTTGATGGTAATTAAAGTATATTATATCAAATATAATAATTGTATGCCTATTAATACGATTATCTATGATTTATTTATTTAGCATTAGTAAAATTATTAATGAAGTGTAATATTAAATATATATATATATTTATTATTTATACAATTTTATATAATCAGATACAGAAAACGTTTTAATGTTAAATAATATAATTTAAGGTAAATCACAGCAAAGAAAAGCACTTTCGGGTCGTGAATTACCCAATTCCAGACATATACGAACAACAATATTCTTAGACATGGATAAACCTGCACCAGAACATAATGTACTGGTCACACAATTTGGACAAATGATTGCACACGATACTGAATTGACATTTCCTAAGCTTTCAGGTGAATTTTTAATGATAAAAGGAATTAAAGTAATTAAACTGTTAAGTTATTAATATTAAATATATTTTATGATTTCTAAAAATAGTATTTCATGCTAAAAAATATATAAATTAATAATAAAAATTGATTGTTACTTATTAGTCAATAATCGTATAGACCCTGGTTTCACTTAGATCACCTCCCTAGTAATTAACATTAGCCATCAGTGATATAAAGTTAAATTATTGTAAATGTATATGTATAAATTATTAACTATAAAAATTGCATTATTCATTTCTTGTACATTCATAACAACTTTATAATAAATTGTTACAAATTCCATTATAATATCTTAAAAACACATTATTTTAACAAAAATAGCTATATTCAGTTATGAGTTGTGAATTATGTGACTCATTGGTATTTTGTATAGGCATTGATCATAGTATGTATTTAACAACGAACACTGATTCATTAGATATTCATATTTCATAAAATTGTATCACTCATACTTACCTAAACCAATTTATAATGTATTATATTTATGTTTAAGTAATTTTTATAACCTCCTTATTGTATTTATTAAAATATGCATAACAATATACTCAATATAGGATGAGTAGAATTTTAAAAGGGGGTTTTTTAATAACTTAAACCATTGTGCGTAAACGAGCTGGATATTACTAACATATTAGATATTTATGGACAACACAAATAGATGGTATTTTAATTCTAATTAAGTTATTAATTTAACCGACTAACTTATATATTATTTAAGTTAATGAATTTAAAAAAAAAAAAATGTAAGTATTTATTTATAATATGATTTGATAAGTTTTGTTTAAAACTATCATTAGTTTCGTACGTAAAACATGTATTTGTTTATCTTCGTAATCGAACATCATAAAGTGTATGTGTAATCCCAACACAAAAAAAAATAGGAAAATAGAAATTGTTTATATATTTTAAAATTGTATATAAAAGTCAGATAAATTGCAGAAATTTAAATACATAAATCAGCCATGAGTCTATCAAAACATGTCATAATAATGAAAATGTGTCATATTTAAGCAAATGGTGGTAAGCTTGAGTGTTGTAACCCAGACGGTACGACTCCAAGATTTTTACCGAAAGGGTGCCTTCCGATTACAATTCCACAAGATGACCCTGGTTCGAAAAAACGATGTATGTCCATTCCACGAGCAGCTGATACATCAGATATAGGTTGTCAAATCCAACCGGTTCGACAAGTAAGTATGATCTACAATACAATCAAATTCAATTTAAATCTCTAAACACTTATTTAAATTTAAAATTAAAATTAAAATTAAATAATTATATTATTCTCAATTCGATGTATTTTAGCTTATTGGTGTTACTAGTTTTATTGACGGTTCAGCGTTGTACGGATCAGATGCTGCCACAGCAAGAAGTTTACGTACGTTTAATAATGGCAAGCTGAAAATACAATCTGGATCAAACGGAAGATCATTTTTACCAAATGTAAAAAAACCAACACAATCTTGTAACGTCCCTACAGATAACTCAGTATGCTACGCTTCAGGTAATTAAAATTATATTCATTAAAATCGTTCAAGGTTTTCGATTAAGTTTCTTCATTTTTTAGTTTTTTTTAGTTTTAGTTATGAATAAATTATAAAAACCATAGTTTGTTGTTTTATTTACTTATTGCAATAAACGCCAATAGGATAATAGTAATATAGAGATTATTATATACATTTAAACATGAATATATACCTACTTATAAGGTACTAACAAATGAAAAAAAAAAAATAAATAGATTTATAAACGTTATAGAATTCATAAGGACAAAAATTACAATAGTTATTCTGTATCAGTTTAAGCATTAAGCAAGAAATTTTATAATTGAAACTAGAATAATTATTGGTCTATACTAAAATTGTGTAAGCTTACGCACTCGAAATGTTATTTATACAAATATTAAATTAATTAATATAAATATCTAATAAATTACAATACCTATCATATAAAACGGAATTGACTTCCTTTTTTAAATGGGCTGTTTAAGAGCTTAAAGACATAAATATAATTTTTCTTTAATTGCATTAAAAATCACGAAATCAACTTTAGCATTATTGTACAGTATGAATCATTATTTATTTCTGTTAAATATAATATTAATTAATAATTAAATAATTATCATAAAAAATACAGAAATACACTTTACAAAAAAATAGGTATAATGATTCGTATCGAATAAGTATGTATCAAATATTCGCATATACCTATCCATACTTTATATCACGTGTTTTTTTTCCAATTCGAACTCTATAAGTATTACTTTATGCACATTACACATAGTTATTTAATGGTTATAACTTACAAAGATCATATATTTTCCGATAAAATGAAACGTATTCAGAAAGTTATCTATATTATACAATTTTAAATAAATATATTAGATTTAATACACATTTATGTAAACGTATCTAATATTATTTTCTATTTATTTATTATTATTATTTTATTTTACACATTTCACTCGCTTTATCAATCATACCATTGACGTATAAAATGTATATTATATTCAGGGGATCTAAGAGTTAACCAACATCCCAATATGGCAGTTAACACAATTTCCTTGATGCGATTACATAACATACTGTGTGACGAGTTCAAAAGATTGAACCCCGCATGGAACGACGAAAAAATATACCAAGAATCTAGGAGATTACTCATCGCAATGTATCAGCATATTACATACAATGAATTTGTTCCGGTAATTTTGGGTAGGTGATCACTATTTTTTATGAAAATAGGATTTTCAATGAAAAATAAAACTATTACAGATGTCATTAAACTATAAGACAATAATTAGTACACCTAATATATTTTTATCATCATACACATTAAATAATTACAGGAAGAGATTATTCCAGAGAAAATAAATTACTACCGTTAAGTCAGGGCTTTGACAATAATTATGATGAATTCTTAAACCCTACTACATTTACTAGTTTTACTGGAGCTGCATACAGAGCTTTTCACAGCTATATACAAGGATCTATGGAGTAAATACAATTATATTTATCATGAAATTGTTCTACGAAACTCATTTAAATATATTTAATATTTATAATGGTTTTTTTTTTTTTTTAAGTTTAGTTAGTGAATCCAGGCAAACCACGTCAAAGTTACGTCTAAGTGATATATTTTTAAGACCCGATATTGTACAAAGTAAAGATAATTATGATAGTCTCGTTAGAGGAATGCTAACTCAACACGCACAGGGGCAAGATCAATTTTTTACAACAGAGGTATTTGATTCTGGTTTTGATACTGTATTAATTATAGTATTCATATGGTGAAAAAATTATTATTATAAACATAAATATGTTAATTATTTGATTTAGATTACTGAATTTCTATTCAAAAGCCCGAACAAAACGGATGGCGTTGACTTGATTACCTTAGATTTGGAACGTGGACGAGATTTTGGATTACCTTCTTATAATAAATTCAGGCAACTATGTGGGTTGAAAGCGGCTAGAACATTTGGAGATTTGACTGATCAAATTAGCAAAAAAGTAAATAAAAATTCATGTATATGCTCGTTGGTATATTGTCTAATATAATAATTATCTTTAATGTCTTATAAATTAAAAAAAAAAAAATTATGTAGAATGTCGACGCCTTAGCTAGCTTGTACGAACATGTGGACGACGTAGACTATTATGCAGCTGGTATGTTAGAAAAACAAAAACCTGGATCTATATTTGGGCACACATTCCAATGCGTTATTGGTGAAATGTTTTTCAGATGGAAATTTGGAGATCGATTTTTTTACGAATTTGGAAACCAACCAGGTTCTTTTAGATTAGGTAACGTTGATAATTATACAATTTAAGTACCTACATTTTTATATTCATCTAAACTGTTTAATATAATATAAATAAATATAAATGTTTTTTTTATTTGAAAAAAGATCAACTTAATGAAATACGAAAAACGTCATTAGCTTTCCTGATGTGTGTGACATCAGACATTCGTTTTATACAACGGAATGCATTTGATGTACCAAGTAGTCGGTGAGTACTTTAAAACATTAATGTTTATAATTTAAATTAACTACACCTAACTTCATAAAAATAGTTCATAATAATTCTTTAAAAAATGTATCATAAAAACGTAGGTATAATCAAATTTACATTACTTATTTAAATCTAATATAGAAAATAATAAAGTGTAGACAATTTTATATTTATTATTAAATAATAATAAACAATATATATAAATAATATATTTATTATTTATTATTATATTATAGTTATTAATATTATGATACATAATGAATACCATTATTGACGATATTTTTTTCACTAAATTAATTAATTAAAATAATTATTTTTTTCCAGAAACCCTTTGGTATCTTGCAACTCAATAACAAAAATGAATTTGGCACCTTGGAGAGACAGTTAATGAGAATATTGTGTCAATCCCATTTGTTATACATATATATACTCTTATGTTTTGTAACTTGTAGTGTATAAATATAAAATATTTTAAATATATCTTATTAGATAAAAAACATGTTTAGTGTTAGAAGTTAGAAAGAAATAGTTACACTTTTACTGCGTGAAAAATGTTTTAAAAAAAATTGTTATCAGACTTAATATCTACCTATATAATTTGTACTTCTTAGATGTCAAAAATATTAATTAAGTAGTTGACGATTATTTAAACCAAATATAAAAATTAAAATGTATATTTGTATAATGTAAATGTATATTTATATTTATAATTTGAATGTTGGAGTAAATTAAAAGTTATTTTGGGGGACATTACAACCAACTATTATTGTTAAAATTAATATTTTAAAATCAGTAATTTAAAATATTTTTATACCTTTCAAATAATTGAAACGCTAATATCTTATTAACGCTGTGTTTCAATGTATGCCTATCATTATTGAAGTTATATTGTGTTGTTTAATTCCAAGTGTATTAGAATTATGATATGTCTAGGTATCATTGTTCATAACATCATTTACTTTTCAAGTTAAAGGAACACACAAAACAAAACAAAATGAATGTTAAATTATTAAAGCTATGACTAGGTATATGAAATGATTTAGTTAAAATCTAGTGTAAAACATATTATTACTTTAAGAGATATTAAGAAATTTAAAATAGCAGCGAGACGTCATTGTGGCCAGCTTATCAAAATTGTCTATTTTATTCATGTAAAAGCTAGATATTTATGAATTGCCATACATATAAATGCTATTTAACAAATATATCAAGTTTAAGATTTTTGATACATAAAAAATTAATGTTATATTGAAGTTCTAATAATTGTATTGTCTTTAACACATAAAATCACACATTTAGGTATAAAATAAATTTCAAAAATAAAATGTTTATGTAGGTAAATCTCTGTACGAAGTTAGGAACTTTGACAGGAATAATATAGGCATTCACGATGAATTGGGTTCAATGACATCACGAGTCTTTTATTAAGCAATAAGAAATTTGCAGGATTTAAAATCGAATTGATTGTAATTCGTGTTTCAAGAACCATAGTAGAATAGCATGTAATCATTATTATATTGGCAATAATATATCGAGTGATCTATTATTCATTTAATAGACAACACTTATTTCAAACCTAATAACATTTCTTAAGTTACATGAAGTCTACTTCAATATAAGCCTTGATAGAACACAAAATAGATGCATAGCATATCAATATTAACCTTAATCCATCACACGTTTTAGACAAGTGGTTTGTCCTTCAGTTTTTGACCAATCATAATATAATATGCAGCTAATATATACGGAGTGATCCATTTAGGTTTGGTTATTATTATAAGATACACATTATTTCAAAAATTACTGATGTTTTTCTTAATATTTCTTTAACTTAATTTTAAGTCGTTAAAAACAGGATTTTTATAAAATAAAAAAAATTTATTAATTTGTGTATGTAAAACTATATCTTATCGTTATAATTTGAAAATTTTTTAAGAAAGGTATATTTTAGGATACTTTGATATAAGAAAATTTAATTTTAGACTACTTGTTTATGAGTAATTAAAGTATTTGAAGTTTTGATGTGCAAAGTGGAGTGGTAAAGAATAATATGTACCATTGTACCCTGCAAAATTTTGGTACAATTATTACTCCAATCATTTAAACTTTAAACACTCATAACTAATAAATATAAATTACTAATGCAAAGTAATTTACTAATATTTCAAATATTGTTTTACTTTCGAATAGGAAAAATTAAAAATGTATGTTGCCATTTGAAAAAGTAAAAATATTGTATTTTTTTTTCACGTTGTCTTTAACGATCTAAAATTACATAAAAAAAAATATATATTTTCAAAAATTTCAGCGATTTCGGAAATAATGAATATTTTTTATTAATTAGATCACTCCATATACACCTTAAAAACTGTGTAATCAACATTGTACGGTTATATGATTGGTCAAAAATCGATCGTTAACAAGTAATATCTACGTATTTGTAATATCAGGTATTATAACATTATACTAGGTATAAATTATATATTATAGTAATTTAATTTCTAATCAATTACCGGTATAATAAAAGTTACAACTAAATAAAATAAAATAACAATGTATTATAACAAAAAACATTTTAAATCTTAAGTCTCAATGTATTTCAGTTATTATATAGTTATATTATAAGTTGATAAAAGTTCAAAATGAAGACAACTGCAATTATTAATTTTATATTACTCGTTGGTGTATCGCGTGGTCATCTTCATAACGTGGAAAACTCACATGACACAGGTTAATCACAAATACAATCATATTTTTTAATTTTTGTCAGCCCTATAGTCTAGTCTGTACGCCGTATTCAAAATGTTTGACTTAAACTTTTTTTAGAAAACTAGTAGAATAAAAATATTTAATTAGTGAAATATATAACTGAAAATTCGAAACTTGTAACCTAAATATTAAACCAAAATTAATAATTTTATCCTTCGGAATGCTGAGCTGTTATCATTCTACAATCATGAATACATAATTTGAACTTTTTTAGAAAATTAGTTTATAATAATTAAAAGTTCGATATTCGTTACCTAACTTTTACTCTAAAAGTTAATGTTTTAAATTTTTAACATTTATGGTTTTTGGTTGATAACATTCTAGTATACCAAAATATAAATTAGCTATGTATTTAAGATTTTACTATATCGAAACTATATAATATTATGTACATTTATTATGGTGCTCCAACTCTATTGCTCAGAATCTTACCTTAAAGGTAGCTTTAACTTACTGAACCTTGGAAGAATAAATTAGAACAATTCTGTAAATATTGTATTTAATGTACTTAGTATAAATAAAAAATATAAAAATACATGTAAGTATAATTATGATGAAAAAGTAAAAGAGTCTCAATAATACATTAAGTTCTATAAGTTAAAGCTGACGAAGTAGAATTAAATTAAACACCAAAAATTAAAAATAATTTTAGAGCTCATTACAAGTTGTACAATAACCTGCTCAATGTTAAATAAAAGTACCATAATAAACAAAGAACAAATACATACTATAATTAATTAGAATAAGATCATAATCAGATAAGATTAAGTTAAACAAAAGTGTTTACATATACAATTAAAATTAAACAATTTTGTTCGTGAACAATGATAATTCAAGTAAAAATTGTTTTCATAGGACCCATAAATTAATCTTAGTAGATTATGACATAAGGTCTTAATTTATGAAGATATTAAAAAAATATATTAATTTAATATCTAGCTAATTTGAAATAATTGGTGGCTTTCACTATTTATCATTAAATTTATCGGGATGCATAAAATATATTTTAAAAACAACTTCTTTAAATGATAAATTAAAACGAAAATTTCCTTTTTGTATTCAAAAATAATGTAATTGATAATTATTATTTTTCCAGTAGATTTCAAAAATCATATTTTAAAAGGAGCACCTTGTAAATATGCTTTAAATAATATCCATAAAAACAACAACATTCAGGATACAGGAACATACAATTCAATAATAAGTGATTTACTTACTAACAGATCTAATACAGATCCAAATCCTTCAATGATACCGTAAATCAAAATTAAATTTGTGTTACATTTTTTTTTTTTTTTTATTATTATATTAAATACTGTTATATTTTGTATTATTTAGGTCACTTAATATGGATAATTCAAAATCTAATGGACTCTTAAGCCCGGCAGATATTAACCTTGCCGACAAATGTTTTCCCAAGCCTGATTGTGATGCCAAGTATCGATATAGAACCATGGACGGTAGTTGTAATAACTTAGAGAATCCAGTTTGGGGACAAGCTAATACAGTAAACATCCGAATTATTCAAGCAAACTATTCAGATAGTATGTATAATTAGTGAATATTATTACTTGTATGATATAAAAATTAAATTAAATTTCAGATCATAGCCAAATAAGAAAATCAAAATCGGGTCATGAATTGCCGAATGTGAGACACATACGAACAACTGCTTTCATAGATAAAGATTTTCCGGCACCTCGACATAATTCACTTATGATGCAATTTGGTCAAATCATTACACATGACACGGCGTTATTGCTTTCCAAATCTAAATTAGGTAAGTATCTCAAAAAATATTATTCAATTTTAAATTTTAATATAGATTATAGATTACATAAGTAATATTTATTATTTTTGATGAGATGATATATCATTGCTATGTATACCTACATTTTCGACCTACAAATAATAACACTAGGTACTGTTCTAAATTAATGATAGTGATATTATGAGGTATATGTTTTTTGAGAAATTTATTAAATTTTCTATCATTTTAATCTATTAAAATTATAATAAAATGATAATAATTATTATAAAAACAAAAAAACGTTATATTTAATTATAAAAGAGCAAACTACTTAAAAAAATATTGTCTGATTTTTATTTTCATTTAAATTCCAAACAAATTAAAAATAGTGATTCAGTATTTTTTTTTTTTCAAGAACAAATTAATTTAAAAGAATGCGTGGACTCGGAATCAAAAGGTGTTAAATTGATTTCTATATAAATACTTTATAATTCACTACAAAATGTATAGTTATCCACATTTGAAAAGTACTAAATCAACATAATTAACTATATAGTGTTACTATAGTGAACTAATAGGTTCTATCAACACGATAAAATTAATTAGTACCTATATTAGATTTATATATTGTTGTATATTTATTCTGGTTTATCTTATAAACTAAGTAATAACAAAATCTGTCTCATATCTTAAATACAATATGAAACTTTTAATGTGCGCTTTTTTTTATATTTTGAAGTTATAAAGAAATATTTAACAATTTCCACTAGACAGGGTGTCCCAAAAAGAACTCTTTTTTTAAATTAGCTAACCTAATCCTGTTGAAACCACGGTTTTTTTAGGTCTACATTTTCAAGATTATAGACCAAAAATAATATAAAAACAAAAAAAGGGCAATGGATTTTAAAAAAAAGTGTTCTTTTTGGGACCTCTGTATAGTTCATCGTTAAGTACAAATTTAAAAAATGTTTATACATTTTCAAAAAACTTTAAGTCAACATTAAAAATCAATATATTATTATTATAATTATTATTTTTATTAAATATTGGAATAAAGTAAATGAGATATTTTAATATTATGCAGACTTTTCAGATATATTTAAAAGTTATTATTTCTTTATACTTAGATATCGGGAAAAATTAAGAGAGGTTCCAGACTACTGATTTATTTGTTTATTGAACATTTATAAAAAATGCTGATTTGTTTTTATGTAATGTATATACCTATATTATATAGGTATATATAACTTTCTAGCCTATATTCTTAGTTGTTGTGCATATTTGAACTTTTTATTGTATTTATTTATGAATATGCGTTTTCAGTGCGTATAAATTAACACTATAGTGATAATAATCAATACAAATTATTTTATTTGATTATTAAATATTATATCATTATTCAAGTCAATACCCCATTGATGGTTCAATATTGTAAATATTTTAATAAATAATAATTAATCAAACATGTTATTTTCAATTCGAATAACTTACATAAGACGATGGTAGTCCGCTGGAATGTTGCAATCCAGATGGCACTACTCCAGAAAATCTATCAAAACAATGTCTTAATATTACGATTCCCGAGGACGATCCCGGATCGAAAAAACGATGTATATCCGTTGCACGAACGGCTGACACAGCAGATCTAGGATGTTCAATCAAACCAGTCAGACAAGTAATACAAATGAAAACAAAATAATATTTATCTAAATTTTATTATTTTATTATATTAAAATTTATAATGAGATCTGTGTAATTTTTTTTTTTTTTTGTGAATCTCGTATCTCTACCTATCTATTAGCAAACCGGAGCTTCCAGTTTTCTTGACACTTCGTTATTGTATAGTCCCGATAATAACACAGCCCTATCCTTACGGAAATTGGTTGATGGAGAGCTCAAATATCAATTGGGACCCAAAGACCAACTATTTTTACCCAATGCCGATAATTCAACAGAGTTTTGCAACGTTAACAATGCAACTGCAGTGTGCTATATTTCTGGTATTCAAATGTCCTTTACAACTCAGAGAAAATCGTATCCAAATGTGTTGTTCCGGCTTATTAACATTTACCATAGGTAACAAAATATATGTTCAGTGGTAACGATTGTATGTGTGTATCATAAATATTAGATTGAAATGATCTATTTGATATTAAATCATATAATAAAAATGTTAATAACTTATAGATAAAAACAATATGTGTTATCTCACGTAGGATTTTTACGATGTTTTAATTTTTTTTAGTGAATTATTACTATTTTTAATAATTAATAAATTACCTACTCATAAATCGCTTAAAAATTTAAACATTGTAAACAATCGACGAGAGAATACAGATAATATTTTTACTTTTAAATTTTAAAATGATTCATATAACTCAAATATTTAAGCTAATCATACAAAATAAGAACTGTTAAACATATATTTGGTACTTATGGTATGCGTTAGTAAGACGGAAAAGGATTAGATGATTCTTATTTTTATTGCAAATCGTATAACTTTTTATTGGTTATTGACTTGCATAGATTTTAAATATAATAGATTTAATTTTTAATTAAGGTGATCCAAGAGTGAGCCAACATCCTGATTTAGCGATTGAGACGACTTGCTTTCTTAGATTACATAACTACTTATGCAAGAAACTTAAAAACATGAACCCAATGTGGGACGATGAACGTATATACCAAAATGCTAGGAGAATAGTTATTGCAATGTATCAACACGTTATATACAACGAATACGTTCCGGAACTTTTAGGTCAGATTTGATTTACTATTATTAAAAAAATTACGAATAGTCTATAATCATTGATGAAAATTATAAATTCTTATAGATATTTTACTAAAGTATACAAGTACAAAGTATTTTGTGTTAATTGACTATATAAATGTTTTTATTAATATTAATTTATAATTTATAATCTCAGGAAAAGAATTCGCAAAAGCAAACAAATTATTACCATTGACTGAAGAATTTGATTACAATTACAATAAAGATTTAAACCCTACTACATTATCTAGTTTTGCTGCTGCTGCATTCAGATCACAACATAGCTATATACAGGGACTTAGAAAGTAATATAAATTATAATATTTTAAACATTTTTTTTTTTTTATGCTGATATTATTTTTTATTATATTTTACAGTTTGGTTGATGAATCCGGGAATGTGACATCGAAAATACGCTTAAGGGATTATTACTTTATACCTGAAATAGTGCAAAATGAAGATAATTACGATCGTTTTTCAAGAGGATTGCTAACTCAGAATGCACAAGATCAAGATCAATACTACACAGAAGAGGTATATTATATATTTATTTGTAATATATTATAATATACAAGATCGATATTAATACAAAATGTATTATGTGATGATATAATTGGTAAATAACTGTATAGTATTTGGAATAAAAATAAACCCAATAGTTATTTTAAATTTTCAATAGGTTAGTGAATTCACATTCAGAGTCGCAAACGAAAAGAACAGACTTGACTTGGTTAGCTTGGACATGGAACGTGGTAGAGATTATGGATTACCACCGTACAATAAGTTTAGGCAACTATGTGGGTTGAGTGAAGCTAAATCCTTTGCCGACTTGAATGATCAGATGAGCGAAGAAGTAAATTAAATTGCATATTTTAAACTCAAATTATAAATATACAATGCAAATTCACAGATAACTTTTTAATAAGTCTATATATTTTTTTAAAGAAAGTCAATATCTTAACCAAATTATACCGAGATGTAGACGATGTTGATTACTATGTAGGTGGCATTTTTGAAAACAAAAAACCGGGATCCGTGTTGGGTCACACGTTCCAATGTATTGTCGGAGAAATGTTTTACAGGTGGAAATTTGGTGATCGATTTTATTACGAATTTGGAAACCAAACGGGCTCTTTTAGCTTAGGTAATATTTAAGACATTTCGAATAAAAAAAGAGTTAATCATTTGTATTAACTGTATATTTTATAACATTATTCTATATGAGAAGATCAACTTAATGAAATACGAAAAACTACAATGGCGTCAATTATGTGCATCACAACAAATATTAGTTATGTTCCAAAGAATGCGTTTGTTGTACCAAATATTAATCAGTAAGTTTTCTATCTGCCATAAAATAGTGTGTATCTATGAATTAAAATTTCTACATTTACATTATATTAGAACTTTTAATTATAAAATACATATTGTACATTTTTATTTTTAATGTAAATAATTTTATAAATATAAATTAACATTTAACATAATCATTTCAAATAAACATAATTAAATTAGTTATAAGTCATATAAATAATATCAATAACTTATTATTTTCCAGGAATCCATTAATACCTTGTGACTCTATACCAAAGCCCAATTTATCTGCTTGGAAAGAAAAGTAATTCATAGGAAAAAAAACGATCGTTTTTTTTTAATAAGTAATCAACCTTTATGAACTTTTTTCTCATGAAATACAATGATTGTTATTTGTAGTCTTAAGATTTTAAAGGTTTATATTTAAATTTTTAAAATTATATTGAAAAATCGGTATTTTATTAATAAAAAATGTATCAATTATTTTATTTTTAATAAAAAAAAAAATAAATAATAATAATTTTCTACATGAAATGACTTAAAATTAATATAAGATTCAATAATATTGATATTTGGACATATTAGTCACCTTTGTTAACAATTATGATGCAACTATGAATATGGTCTCAATAATAAGTAATTGTTTTCAATAATAAATAATTGCATGTTCAGCTCACTGGAGTATAACATTATATTCCCCATAGAAGCTATACTGCTATAGTTTTACAGTATACTTAAAGCATTAAACTTAATTGAATGTAATTCGACTAATAAGATAGACTTTCTTCTAATTTCGATATAGTCATATGCTACAATATAAACTATCAACATTCAAAATTCACGGGTCAATGTCAAAACCATGAATATATTATCTAAAAATGTCTAACAAAGAAATACGAAAGGTTTATACGAATTTAAACACTTTTACTTATAATTCTATGTAATTATACCTACTTTTTTTATAATTAAGTTATTTTTATTGTATAAAATGCAGAGGTATTAAAATAAAATCACAACGTACCAATTTCAGCTATGCAATAATAATGTAGTTTAGCAATGCTGACCCAAACGACGTAGAAAGAATTTTTAATAAATATAGAAGTTTTAATGCTGTAGTTGTAGTAAATAATTAATTATTACCATAAATTTATATTTAACTACAGATCATATCTTATTAATGATACATGGTTTTGCTGTGGACTGTATAATGGTTTGCATGTGTTTTTACATGATGATGTCTCATGATTAGCCAATGGCTGATGTAAAATAATTAATTTATAATATTTAAAACGTGCAAAGACGAAATAATTAACATATCACTAATAAGGTTCAATAAAAAATAATCAAAAATTTCCCATAATCATCTATTTTCTAAACCCTATCACTAACAGTAGTTCATTGGTCATATGATAATAACAAAAATAGGTAGTCCATGACCTTCACTTTTTTGCAATGTTCCACAGAAACAAAATATATTACAAACTAATAAAACAATTAGTTAAAAAAAGGTTTTTTTTTTACCTAACCTATTTATTTATTGTTTAATTAACTTAATTGTTTAAATATAGGTTTTTATTAGTCTTATTTTATATTATTTTTAATTTTATAATTCAGTCTAACTAATTAGTTAAGAACAAAAATAATTATACTTTATTAATATTAATGAATAATAAATTCTATACGTGGTGATTAAACATAAAATTAAAAAAAAAACTTAAGTAACTATAATATAAAAAACTAATTCGAAACTGAGCCAAGAATTAGTATTATAAAATAAAAATTATTTTATTTTTTTATTTTCCAAGGGGGGCCATTTTTACACAGCTAATAGTCACTATCAAATCTCTTTTCAAACAAAAGAAATGTTATGGTTTACATAGTTTATCTTCATTTATTTTTCTTATAGTTAAGAAAATGTTATAAATATTTCTACCTTTGTAAAAAATTAAAACTAAAAAACTATCTTAATCTATACATATATGGAATAAAAAACAAATAATTACTACGTTATAAAATATATAACATAAGCATTTGCTACAATAATAATAGTCATACCTATACTCATATGACTTATAGACAATATTATAATATGACGTGCTGTATTTATGTTGCATATCTTATAATCGTTCACCTGCAATACGCATTATAACAGCGGTTCTCAAACTTTTTTGTCGTGAAGCCCTTGAGATGCTAAAAAAAATGTATGGAGCCCCAAAAACTTGAAATATCAATTTTACAACTCATAAAAAAATAAGGATTAATAAATTGCTAATATACAAACGTTATACAATATAAATGTAACTTGTAACAATTTAACGAATATTAATATATGTACTTGATTCAGTTGTGCCCGCGGAGCCCCTAGATTAGTTTCGAGGCGCCCTGGGGCTCCACGGAGCATAGTTTGAGAACCACTACATTGTAATATAATATTATATTGAATATTCATGTTATATCTAAATCGAGCGTAGACAAACCGTGATGGCTGATAGTGTAAACCCTTTCTGCTCAAATCGCCCTCGCTGTCAGCTACTACCGGCTACGATACATAATATTAATATAATTTAATATTCGTATGTTTGTTACCAATGTATTACTTACTTGGCGATTAAACGCATATTATAAGTTAACGTAATATTTTAAAACAGTATCGCTCTACTACGATTTTATGGTGTGTTTCGACGCGTGACCATAGTTGGACACAACGGTCGAATAATACATTAGCTAAATTATAATAGAGTCAAAATTTGATTTTTGGAAGGGAAACGTGATATTGGCAAAACGCTGTAGCCTGTAATTATAACGTGCATATATAATATATATTAATATTATATTATTTTGATACACCTCAAGAATGATGATATTTTTATTTTAAAAAACTTAACAAAAACATCATAATAGTATAAACTATTATTATCTTTAATTCAAATACGCACGCGTATAATATATAGCAGTTCACATAAAAATGCATTAATGCAATACAATAGTAATTGTTTATTATAGTTCATACCTACTTTGTAGGTATTTCAATACTTACAATATAACAAATGATAAATGTTGTACGATAGTATTGTGTAAGCATATTATTTAAAAATTAAACCGATAAGTATCAAGTAGGGTAACAATAATTCACACATAGATATAAGAGCTAACATGTATTTAACACGTATTTGTTAATTAGTTTCACTTTACGACTGTGGTATTTTGGATATTAGTTAAAAAATGAAAAAAGTTCCATTTTGTCTGGTGTTAATTATTAGCATATCATGCGAACTTCAAAATAAAGAAAATGAATTATATACAGGTTTATTTATACATTTAACAATATACAATATTATATTATTTAGGTATGTAAATAATTAATTATAATATATTTTAATTATTTCTTATATAGATTTGAATAGAAATTCGGAAATTCAGACAATTCAGTATGAAGAGACACATAATTGCATGAGTGGTGAACTCATTTCGGATCTTAATCCTTCTATCATACCGTAAATAAAAATAATAGTTTTTGATAGTTTGTATTATATATACATATTTATTAGGTCACTAATGGATCCATCAAATTCTATTGGATTTTTACAACCTCAAGACATTGATCTGGCTGATCGATGTTTTCCCAAACCAGTATGTGATCCCATAGTTAAATATAGAACCTTAAATGGGAGTTGTAATAATTTATTATTTCCAATCTGGGGACAATCTAAGTCAGCAAATATACGAATTATTCAAGCAGACTATTCAGATGGTAAGATGGTATTTAATAATAATAATAAAAAAAAATTATTTCAATTTTACCTGTAACATAAAAACGAATTACAATTAAAGGTAAAAATCAACCAAGAAGAGCAAAATCGGGTAAACAATTACCAAACGCAAGAAAAATACGAACAACTTTGTTCCCAAGCGTCGATAATCCCTCACCTAAGTATAATACATTGTTTATGCAATTTGGTCAAACGGTTGCACACGATACTGAATTAATACTTTCTAAAGTTTTAAGTAAGTTTTTAAAAGTATTAACATACATTTAATTTTTTTTTTTTTTAATAGATATATTTTAGATTCTGAACGGAGTGATGAATGTATTGATTTTACAATGATGCGTGTGTGTGTTTTTTTTTTGGCGTGTCTGTATACAGCATAACTTATCGAAATAATGCTCCAATTTCAAACTTTGGGGGTAGCTTCCGATTTGTAATTGAATCTAGTTGGTGCATTGAGCAGGTCATTTTTTGAATTTTCCAACAGTTTTAAAAAAAATCGAGAAAAACAAAAAAAAAATGACGGAAAAACGGGAATTTTTACGCAAAACCAGTTTTCGACCAAACCGATTTTTTTATAATATGGTTGTAATTCAAAAACTAATCACTGTAAATACTTGAAATTTTCACCAAATATTTATGTCACTATTATCTATATACAGTTAAATTTTCAAAAATTTTTGACTTTTTAAAGTTATTTACACACTATAGAAATTTTCGATTTTTATGAGAATTTTTTTTTGAAGTGTCGATAAAAAAAATTTGGATGACCAAAAACACTTTAAAGTTTAATACAAGGTTCCTTATAAGTTTTTCTTATTGTAACAAAAAAAAATTAAAAATCGTTAGTAACAATTTTTTTTATAAACGTTTATAGTTCAAATTTTTACGAAATCTGTCAAAAACGGAAAACGTGAAAATGTGCATGTAATTTTGAAGTTAAAAAGTCATAAAATTGTTTGTGTTAATAACTAAGAATTAAAAATACATTACTAAGTTTTCCATAAGTTTTCCTTAAAGTATCTATAGAGAAGCATCATTATAGGAAAAATTTTAAGTGAATTTTGAATTTTTACGAAATAGTGTAACGATAATGATTTATCCTCAAACGATTTTAATTATTTATTATTATTCAAAAAGTATAAGTCGTAGATACTTGAAAATTTCACCAGTTATTTAATTTTGCATTTTCTATATATGATTTACTTTTCAAAATATTTTGACTTTTTTTGAGCTATTTATAAACAACTGAAATTTTCAATTTTTCAAAATAAAATAAATTTATATAATAATTAAAATAAAATTTTATTGGCCCTATCAAAATACTTGAAAATTTAATGCAAAGTTCCTCATAAATTATTCTTATAGTGATTAAAAATATATAAGAATACATGGAACAATTTTTTTTTATTAGCATTTGAAGTTTAAATATTGACAAAATTTCGTCAAAACCATGAATATTTGCAAATTATTTTGTAGGTATAATTCATAAAAATTTTTGTATAAGTAACTAAGAGTTAAAATTTAATACGAGATTTTTCATAAGTTTAGCTTATAATAATTATAAAAGAACTCAAATTTATATGTATTCAGGCCATTAAAACATAAACAAAATTTTTCACCAACCACTGAAAATTATATCCTAGGCTGACAAATCATCTTCGTTCATAATCGTTTTTTGTATACAATGTTAATTATCGTTGGATTCAAATTTAACCCTCCTATAATATATAATAGTGATTCATACGGCACCTAATGTACTGCAGAGCAGTACCCACTTACCCGGTTTTTTTCTTTTTATTTGGTTAATATAAAGTTATGGGAATATATTATATTGATGAATTTAAGTAAATATTATACTATAATATTAATTTCATATAGTTTACACTTTTTTTTTTTTTGTTTGTTTTTCTTAATTTATTTAATTTAGTGTTGATTTCTTAGTAGGTAATGATTAAAATTTAATTCGTATTTCGTGATACTTTGACCAAAATAATTTTATTAATTTAAAATTTTTATGCATTAAAAACCCGGTAAAAGTTAAAATTGTTTATATAAATGGCAGTTTTTAGGATATTTTACTAAAAAATAATTCACCAATTAAATTTGATTATTTAAAGCTAAATATCTGAATATTTGTAAAATGTAATTCAAGAATTTAAATCGTTTTTCAAATGTATTATATATAACTATTATAACTGTTAACCTTATTTAAATATTTTATATTTTATAAACCTAAATTACTAATATTTAAGATACCCACTATGAATTTTCCATGTTATAGATTTTAGCTATAATAATTTGTTATTGATCTTTAACCGTGTATATATTATGCTGAAATCGGTTAAATTCAGTATATATAAAAACAATATATACATTCAATTTTGAATAAACAGATCGGACGTTTTTGTATTTATATAAACTGTATTAAAACAATGAACATCATTTTTGTTTTATGGCAACCATACTTAAACAAAAATCATAAAAGTCTCAACACCTAATTTAATTGATAGTTTATTAAAAATTATATTAAATTATAATAATAAATTAATATTAATATATATATATCTTATTACAAAAGGTAATGGGAGTGACCTAGAATGTTGCAATCCAGATGGGTCCACACCAAAAATACTACCTCGAGATTGCCTTCAAATTACAATTCCGCATGATGATCCTGATAGTCCAAAAAAACGATGTTTTTCCACTCCACGAGCCGCTGATACAGCAGATTTAGGTTGTGACATAAAACCAGTCAGACAAGTAAATATAACTGTGAACCTTTTTCTCACTTAGTCTTTTATCCTGTCTATATTTAAAATTAAAATAAAAATAATCAATAAAAACGTTTAATGTATTTCATTATTTTGTCAGCAAATTGGAGTTACGAGTTTCATTGATGCTTCATTATTATATGGTTCAGATGATATGACAGCACGT
This sequence comes from Aphis craccivora, assembly GCA_009835225.1. Classification (NCBI taxonomy): domain Eukaryota; kingdom Metazoa; phylum Arthropoda; class Insecta; order Hemiptera; family Aphididae; genus Aphis; species Aphis craccivora. The sequence goes on along the minus strand of VUJU01000299.1, from coordinate 93,635 downwards.
TCTTTAAGAACATTTTCTAATGGAAAACTTAGAAGGCAATTGGGACCTAAAGGAAAATCATATTTACCTAACGTTAAACAAGCAACAAAAGAATGTAACGTGGTTAATGATGGAACTGTGTGTTACGCATCTGGTAATTTATATTAAATTTATGTTGTTTATTATACATAGGTACATTATTATATGAGAGTGCTTTCATATTATCTTAAACCTTAATAATAATTATGAAAATTAATATTGTTCACTTATAATATAATTTTAACTTTAATCATTGTAGTGTTAGATTCTGGATGGAGCGGTAAATGTATTGATTTTATAACAGTGTTATTTTTTCTATCTTTCATCACCTTTTGAGACAGTAAAAATATTTCAGTTTTCAACTTAAGGGGTGGTTTCTAGTTAAAAATTGGATATAATTAGTACTTTGCTTGTCGAATGAAAAAATTCCCAGTAGTTTTTTATTTAATTGATGAATAACCAGTTTTTGACAAAATGTATATTTTATTTTGTTATTATTCAAAAACGAATAATCGAAGATACTTAAAATTTTCACAAAATATTTATGTTTTTATATAATGATTTTCTTTAAAATATAACACAATTTTCGATACTCTTTTTAAGCAATAGGTATAAGAAATTATCTATTTTTTTCTTTTATGTTTTATTAATTCCAAAAAAATATTTGCTGGATCAAAATTCTTGAAAATTTAAACAAAATTTCACATAATATGTGAGTTGTCTTTACATATGTATAAAAATATTAAAAATATAGGTATACGCCACGATTTTTTTTCAAATGTTATATGCATTTGAAGTAAAAATATTAACAACATTTGACGAAATTGCATAACATTGAAAACTATTTTTTAGTTAGAAACTCAAAATATAAACTTTTCGTTTTATATATTAAGTTTTGAAAATTTAATACTAGATTTCTCATAAGTAATTAGTGAAACCATAAAGTCTAAAAGAGTTTATAAAAAAAATCATTTTTTTAGACATTTTAAATTCAAAGTTAGATGAATCAAGAAATCGTTTATTTAAACAATAAATATCAATGATATATTTTTTTATAATTTAAAAACAACTTAAACATTTGACCTATTATTATAAATTTTTCTATACTCAATAACATTTTTGATTTAGGTATTTTAAGATACTATATATTTTTATTATCGAGTATTAAACTATTTTCATTGCTTTACGGTATTCACGGAAAAATAACATTAGATTTTGAGTTATATAAGTTTTTATAATATCGTATAAAATATATAATATACAAAACATTATAAAAATAATAAAATACTTATATTATAATAAATGCAATATTTTCGAAAAAAAAAATATTAATCTAGATTCCATATTATTAGAAGACAATTAGTATAATAAATGATTTTAATAATTATATCAAACAAAAGAACATGAAATGTTGGCGATATGGGTTGACTGCTGACAGACTTTTTTCACTCAGATTCGTGTTTCGTAACAAATACACCAATTCTCTCAATCTATCATTGAATTTAAATTTAACACCCGAAACAGTAACTCACTCAATACCTAGCTAATATAAAGTAGACGGTATACGATAGATTGGTAGGTACCTACTTGACTACTTTTTGTGAACAACAAATAAGGAAGTACTTACGTTTTTCAAATAGTCAACAATGAGAGCTACCGTTTATTACATTTTAATCTTTAATTGTAACTAATTAATAAAATAATTATAAATAATTAATTAATTAATAAAATAAACAAATAAATAAATAACTTAAATAAACATGTTTTCTTAATTTTATTTTCACACAAAGTATGAATGTAGTTACCTATTTAAATATAACATAATCGTGTAATATTTTATTAGATTACTTAAAAAATATACCTTTAATAATTTAATATTTCAACTACTTTTATCAAAGGTGATGTAAGAGTAAACCAACATCCCAACATCGCAGTTCAGACGATATCACTATTGAGACTACATAACATATTGTGCGATGATCTAAAAAAAATAAATCCCTCTTGGGACGACGAACGATTATACCAAGAAGCCAGGAAATTACTCATAGGAATGTATCAGCACGTGGTATACAATGAATTCGTTCCTGGACTTCTAGGTACCTATGTCATAATAACTAATACACATTTTATACATTATTGCTTATATAACTTATTTAAAAAAAAGACTATATTTTATAATATATTATTATAAATTATGTTCAAATAAACTAATATTTATTTTTATCTATACTAAAATATATGCAATGGATTATCGGTATTAGGCAATTAGGTATATTGCCAGACGTAGCTTCACATTGACACATTGCTCGTAATAAAATATTATATAATTACACATAGATAGCATTAAGAAATGTAAATAATTAATATTTACAAAATATTCCATAAACATTTTATTTTATGATTTGTTTAATGGTAGTATTATTAAAAGAACTTAAAAAGTTTTTAAATTATTTAAAAATATATTATAGTTACTACTAGAGGTACTTTCAGATATCATCTATAATACAATATTATACACGAATCAATTTTAAATATTATTAGTTATTACATTTAAAAATATCATAGGAAAAGATTATGCCAAAGCAAACAAATTACTACCATTAAAGAAAGGTTTTAATATGGATTATGATAAATTTTTAAATCCAACTACGATAACCAGTTTTACCGGTGCAGCATACAGATCACTTCATAGCGAAATACAAGGATTTATGGAGTAATGATAATACTAAGACTATATTTTTTTGTACCAATTTAAACTTTATAGCACATATTATATTATAATTTTTTTTATAGTTTGGTAAATGAAGCCAGAAAAGTTACGTCGAAAATTCGTTTGAGTGATTTTTTTTTAAGAACTGACATAGTGCAAAGAGGAGACAATTATGATAGTTTTACTAGAGGTTTACTTAGTCAAATTACGCAGGACCAAGATCAATTTTTCACAGCTGAGGTATGATAGTTATTTATTGATTACATTATTTTGCGTTCTGGATGAAATTAATTTCACGTTTTCAAATTTAGAAATAATAAGTATGGTACCTACCTACTGATTTTAAATTTTAATACGAGTAATGATTTAGGTTAGCGAACACCTATTTAGAGATCCAAACAAAACAGAAGGATTCGATTTAGTCAGCTTTGACTTGGAACGTGGTAGAGATTTTGGAGAACCATCATATAATAAGTTTAGACAATTGTGCGGATTGAGCGAAGCCAAGACTTTTGATGATTTTACAGATCAAATAACAAAAAAAGTAAATAGGCGCCTACTTTAAAGAATTGCACATTACACAACATACCTAACTAATACATTTGAAACTCACCGGATAACTATATTAAACTAATTATTAAGAAAAATATATTATTTTTCAAGAACGTTGATACCTTAGCTAGTTTGTACGAGCATGTCGATGATGTAGACTTTTACGCGGCTGGTTTGCTGGAAAAACTGAAACCGGGATCTTCGTTAGGCCACACATTTCAGTGTATTTCTGGAGAAATGTTTTTCAGATGGAAATTTGGAGATCGATTCTTTTACGAATTTGGAAACCAAACTGGATCTTTTAGCTTAGGTAACGATTGACAATTTCGTTATATACCTATTATTTACATATTATATTTAAAGCTTAATAAATTTTTTTTTTAATGTCTGTAATATTAAAAAATTGTTTGAAAAGATCAACTTGATGAAATACGAAAAACATCATTATCACTAATCCTGTGTATGACATCAGACATTCAATCTATACAACGCAATGCTTTTGATGTAATCAGTAGTCAGTGAGTACCTATTACATATTATATATTACCTGTAGGTATTAGATACATAATATAAGAAGTAGGTACTATATAGTTAACAACTAGATATAGCAAAAAAAAATATATATATATATTTTAATCGGACATTTATTGTGGTCATTTAGTAGGTATCTATTGATGTAAAATGTCCGATTTAAAGATTTTAAGAACAAATTTATTATAAAAAAAAATATATAAACAATAAATATTATCTTACAATTTATTGTTTAAACATAATTTTCTTATTTTGAGTACGATGGTATTTACTCTATACCTGATTGTATACGGTTTTTAAATTTATAATTATTTACTTAGTACCTAATTTAGTTATGTAGGATGTGGGTAATGAACACTGATTTATTATAAACTAGGTATAATATAGGATCTTATATAATCTATAAATAAATTAAATTTCTTAATAAAACATTAAATGCCTTTTTACATGTATACCTAGTAAGTACCTATCTACTTAAAATAAGAACAAATTAAAAGCTTATAAAACAAAATAAATCTGAAATGTTATATTAATTTAGTACCTAAAATCACCATACTATTGTAATATAACTAGGACAGCAAGTATCTTTTAAATAATAAGATAAACAAATAGGAGAATATTTTATTTATCGAAAATATAGGGCTTATATTCTAGATACCTATATTAATAATATTAGAAAGCCGTAGGTAGGTTAGTTTCTCAGTTGCTGCTCATACTAACCAACATATATATTATATTATTATTGATTATAGAATATAATCTATTCTATAACCAATAATGAATTATACGTAGTTATTCAAATAAAATATATTTGAGATTATTATAATACAAAATATACAATAGGAATTGTATAAAATTAAAACTAAAAAATAGATATTAATAAATCAATTTTTTTTCAGAAATAATTTGGTACCTTGCAGCTCCCTTCCAAAACTCAATCTGGATCATTGGAAAGAATTTTAATACATCATACCTAAACCTAATATTATAGTACCTATATACTGTTTGTCTTTGGTAATAAATTAATAATTGGACACTAAACATTAATATCGTTGAAATCCAGTGCCTATAGTTAGTAGTAGAACAAAATAATTAGGTGTCTATTACCAAGTTTATATATTATTATATGCAGTAGTTAATGCGCATAAGCTCAATGTGAATTGAGTTAGTCCGAGAGTTGTGTGCATATAAATGAATTTTTAATTTGCATTATTAATATTATAAAAAAAAAAAAAAAAATAGGCATAGGTTAAATAAGAAAAATCTGCCAAGTCACTCGGTGTAGAATAGGTAGTTATATATGGCACGGTTAAGCAGGAGTGGCCAAACTTAATTTTTAAAGATTATAAAACATATTTTTCTTTTGATCAGCCATAAAAATATATAGTACAATAACCACAGATATGGTATTAAATATATATATATATATTATATATATATAGAAATCTGTGACAATAACATTAACTAATGTTTATAGTTTATAGCGGTGTTTGGGTTACTATCAAAAAAGGTGCATAATAATAAAAATTAAATTCTAACAAGTGGATATCGACTTATAAATAATTATTGTCCGAATCAGTATAGACTCAATAACGATAAAATAAAAAGTATAAGTAGGCACGTATAGGTGATAAAGAGTACTATGTATGTATTACAAATATAATATAATACTATTAATAACATAGCGGTAAGTAGGTACTGAGTCTACCTAAAATACTAATTATAGGTACTTACGTACAATTTACTAAGCTTAATAAAATTGTTATAATTAGTTTTAAAATTTTAAACAGTAATTAAAATTCTGTTTTATGTTTAAATATTATGGGTAGATTAAAATTTCGAAAAAAATGCAGTTTAGTTTCTACGCGATTTTTTGCCCCAAAATGTGTGTTTTAAAACACTGAATACAAAAGTCTTATTAAAAAATTCTCGCATTTTTTTACTTAAAAAGTTATACCAAAAAATAAAAAGAAACACAAATCAGTACCTATATATAAATACGTCAACAAACGTGATATCCACGATAAAATCATCAAAAAAACCACTTTTGGATTTTTTTTTTTAAAATTGTATTTTTTTTATGATAGATGGAAAAATGCAAAAAGATTTTAATTGCTGTACATATTGTTTAAAAACTCATAACAAATTGATAAAAAAAATTAAAATCAAAAATGTGACTACGCGTGTATCGGCACTCGTCGCTCCGCTTCGCAAATTGAAAATATCCCTCAACTGGTTATGCAAAACCACCTCATGTAGTTCATAGGATAAAAACTAAATGACTTAATGTATTAATAATTCTACCCCTTTCAACAAACGTAGGAGAGCAAAGTATACAGCGTTTCACGTATTATGCATGCGTAAATGCGTTAAATCATAAAATTTGGTAAGATATAACTTCCAAAATAATGATTTGAGAGATATTTTGAATAAGGCTTTAGTATTCAGTGCTTCTAAACACACATTTTAGGGGAAAAAATTGAAAAAATCGCGTGGGAACTAAAGTGCATTTATACAAAAAATTCAATTAAAATTTATTTGAAATGAAATACCTACGTGGATATCAATATATCACAATCAAATACTGAAATACAATAAATAAATCGTTTATATTGTTAATAGTATATGTAATAATTTACATTTTACAATGTTATTTAAAATCTTTATTTTGTTATTATTTAATTATCTATACCTATGATGTAGAGTGTAGACAGTAGAAAAAAATATCACAAAAAAATTAATTTATCTTTTATCTTGCGTGGAGAAAATATTCTCTATTTATTTTCCATTTTCTTCGCAACATGATGAGGGTACCGATACATACTTACCTTCTACTCGATGAGCCATTGAAGTATTTATGTTAATATTGTTAACTATAAGGCTAGTTCAGCAGCAATTTACTAGACCAGTGGTTTTCAACTGTTTTAGGTCTACGGATTCTTTTGATTTTGAAATTAAAATCTATACCTACAGTTCCCATACGAATAACGATGGTATTCAAAAAAATTAAAATAAACGAATTTACATTTTTTTTTTTTTTTATATATATTTTAAAAGCCACTAGTATAAACTATGATGGTTTGACAATTACATAGTAAAAAATAAAACACGAATTTACATTATTTAATGACGAAATACACATGTAATCTCTTTGTCGTTACTCTATCGGTATACCTATCGCAAAAAATCCAAAAATATTCTTAATTCACGGTTATCGCCGGCCGATCTGTCACACGCACCCGCGAGAACATGTCGGCTTAACGTATAGGGTTAGGGTGAACAGATTTTCACGGCCACGAAAATAAGATAACAAAATATACTTGTAATGAAATAGGTTTATCGGTTTATCCATATTTTATAGAAGTCCATTAAATTTTAATCTATTCTGTATTTCTGTGATACAACCATGATTAAAGATATCTTTAATCGTGGATACAACTCTTCTGTTATCAGTCTATGGCTTATCATCTTATCACGATTAGCGGCGTATCAGTCGGCGGCGGGTATTTTGATTATGTATTATTTTAAATTTCCTCCTGACAGCCTGCTGCTGCCACTGCTATATAGTTTTCGTGCTCACGACTCTTGAACTGTTCTATTATAATAATTATAGTATCATTATTATCTATAAATATTCTATTACTACGTGTCCAGTTCGATATTATTTATTTAAGTTGTCGTCATTGTCCCGTGCTTGGTTCTATCTCCGATCATGTCGACAAACCGCCCGTCAACGGTTGAAAAACTTTTGACGGCATTGGACTGTATGTTGGTCGATGGTTTTGCGATACAAGACAAAACGTTGCTGGAAAAACTTTTGACAAGCCTGCAGGACGCTGGTAAGTAGCTTGCCGTTAATAAATGCATTTTGGTGACATCAGTGAGTTAGTATACATATTGAGTTGACAATAATGCTTTTAGACGTTTTGCTGAAGACAATACCAATCACTACTCACAGCAAATGGTTTTCCAACGTTTTGAACATCTATCGGCATCAAACTCCAGTGTCTAGAAATGCTTCGATACATCTGTATGCTTTTGCCCTCAAGTACTTGGCTATATTGGTGAAACATAATGATGACTTTGTCAAACTCATCGAAACGGGTACTGTCCAATCAATGATTAATCAGCTAAATGTTGAATCTGATCTCAAAGAGTCTTCAATTTTTAATGCCTACATGTCGTTATTGCAAACATTGAATACTCATAAACGAGGTCTTGAATATGTTTTCCAAGAAGGTAATCATTATTTTAAGCAAAGTAAAGTAAAATTTGTCTTAGTCAAAACCTGTTTATAACAAACACTTCTTTTAATAGACAAAATGGTACTGTCCTGGCAAAAAAAATAGGTATTCCAACATATTTTAACTTTTCTGTAATGGATCCTTTGTATTACAAATACAGACAGTTTTATTTCTCCTTAATACCTTAATAATGGGCAATAATTTTAGTTAAGATATTGAATATACTAATTATATACGAAACATAGTCACCAATCGCTTCAATTTTGTTCACGATTACACCTCAAAAGCGTGAATTACATTTGATTAAATACTCTTATATAGTTTATAACAAAATCTTAATTGTTTATATTTATAATAATTATGTAGGTATGATGTTTAATTAACTATGTATGTTTGTATGTACCTAATATACATTAATATTTGCTATTGAATTTTCTTATATAAATACAATATTTTTATTAAATATATATGTATGTGAGGTCAAAATACTCAAATCTGTTTATAATATACACATTTTATGGTTTCACGGCTGTCCATTTTAAATACGTTTTGTTGTACTTTTATACTTAGTTAATAATATTATATTGTATTATACATGTGCGCATATACCTAACCAATATTTTCTTCAATTATTTACTCGATTATTTTTAACTCAATTCTCAAAAATAACTTAAGAACAAAATTTAACACAAGTGTACCTACTATACATAATATAGTTTTGTTTGTTTATTTATTAATGTAATTAACTATACTTTTACATTTTTAGGTTTATGGAAAATTATACTTGTTGCTATTCGTGGATTAATTGTACCCGCAAAATATGTTGAAATTCAATCTAGTCAATATATTGCCAATTTAATTTATAAATCATTTGTCTATGAAATGGCTCATTATTGTGACCCTCTTCTTAAAGAATTATTTTATAACTTAAATTTAATTGACAATCTAATTTCAAATCATCAAGGCATAAAAGAATTTTTTGCCTATAATATTTATGTAAAAACATTAATTTTATCTTTAGAAAAATTCATTGGAACTGAATATGAATCCAATGTTGTCCAAAACATAATTAATAAATATTCTTTATCAGATGTATTAGTGAATATTCAAAGGTTATTAAATGTAAATTCAATTCTATTAAAAAACTATATGACATTACATTTGATATTTGACTGTTTTACTGTTTGGCATCATTCTGACATGGAATATGTATTAAAATCAATTTTTTCACATATGAATAAGCCAAATAACATACATTCATATAAAAAAGTGAACAACTTATATACACAAGCAATTATTTATGCAAACATCAGTAATGCACAATTAGCAGCTAACACAATATTTGAAAAAGAATTAATTATTGGTCAGGTAAATAAATATCTTATTTTTAAAACTTTTAAATCTATTAATATATTGTTTATTTTTATTATTTATGTTAAAGCTGATACCATTAAATAAATGTACTGACTGGCTTCAATGTTCTAATTATGAAAATTTTAAATATGATAGAAGTTATATCAATGAATCTAAATACATTTTAAATTATTGCAATAATTATGATTTCATAATAAATGAAGTGGCCATTTCTTCTATACTCAACATTGTAGATATTGTTCATGTACTTAAACAGGTAATTCTTGTTATTTTAATATTAATACTTACTTATTTATTAGTGCATATATTTTAACTTGAGAAATAATACTAGAAAAAAAAAATAAAACTATTTAGTTTTAGTTCAAAAATGTTTTTTTTATAAAATACATTTTATTACTTCATAATAAATTTAATAATCCAAAATATAATATTTACATTTTAAATATTTAAACAAACTATGATGTACATAAAAAATTGACACACTACCTATTCTTTTTTGAATTAAAATTCCTCTCATGCATATTTTCATTCTAGATTTTCAGTTATTTTTATACCAACATATATTGCGCTTTTATGGAAAACCGAGGTAAACTCATAAAATAGGTATATCAAATAAAATTATAATACATGACATAGTATGTATTTCGATAATGTTAATTTTTTATTTATATCATTGTTAAAATATTATAAATTAAAAATACTAAAAACTTAGGAATAGAAATGTATTTCACGTTAACAATTTTATGCGGTTTGAAAAATAATACATTTGTTCATAGTTAAAAGAACTTACCTATATAAGTTACTTCCTATAAAAGAACAAAGTTGAATATAATTTACCTTTGTAGAATTTATAATTTATGTATAATTATTAATTATGTCATATTCTAGTCAATAGGTTATCATCATAGTTATTCTCAGTAAATCCCAATATTTTATTTGTATGAAATTTAAATTAAATAAATATAATAATCAAAATATTATAAGACTGTATTTTATTCATATAATTTTTTAGATTTTATTTATTGGTTCAACTATTACCATTGATTATACTTTGTTAATGATATTTGTTTAAAAATTGTTGAAAGAAAAAGTAGTAATTTTACTTCTGTAATGTTTTTGTATACCTACTATGTTATTTATAGGTGTCATTGGATTACTTGATCAATTTTTTTTCAAAATTAACAGAACAATTTTTAAATTCTGATGATTGGTTAGAACCGAATCAAGATCGAGATTCAATTTATTACAAATTTTTAGAAATATTATCATACATATTTATATGTTGGGCAAAAGTAATTGAGTGTAAATCATTTACTGAAATTGCCATACAAGATCCATTATTGGTGCCACTTGTACAGAGCCATAGACAGTTTTTTCACAGATCTTCCCATAATTCCACTGTTTTACAGGTAAGGTTATCAAATAAAAATATTAATACATGTTTAACGTTTATAAATGTATATTACGGCAAAAGTCTGCAGTTGGTAATTACTGACAAATAAAAAAATATTGGACATTTCCTAGTGAATATTAATATTTACGTGATGATTTTGGTCATTGTTGGCATACTCAACACGGTTTTGATTAATGTTATTATTATTGTAAACTAGATAGTATAAAAACACAAAATTCTTAATTTTAACAATGAATTATTATTATTAAATAATATTATATGTATTATTAATAATTAGGTTTAAATATTTTACTAAATCTTTTGATCCCTTAGTGGCTTAGTACATGAGCAATTGATATTAAATTCTTATTGTAAACTGTAAACTGATTTCTGGTATATAAAAAAAAAACTGATATTAATATGCAAATCAATTGTACACAAATTAATATTATGTATCTATGATTAATGATAATATCGACGGCTAATAGTCAAACGGCCCTAACCGCGGCTAAAAATATTTTTCAGTAGAGCCAAAAAAACCATTTTTTACTTTTTTATATTATTTTTAAATTTTCAATAGTCAAGCTTAAAATACAACTAGGTACTTTATATAATATGTGTCCGTTTATATTATTTTGGAAAAGGCTGATACGTTCAAATTGGTACATAAGTGTTTTTTTTTATAACTGCTAATTAAATTGACAAAAAAATGATGGATACGGCCGTTTGCTTGTTAATCATTGATATTATGTTAAATAACAATATAGGAAGACCTTTATTGATATAAAATATTATAAAAGTTGTTGGGTAAAGAAATAAAATATTTTATAACAATTATTTACTTGTGCAATATCTAATATTTTATAGGTAGTGCATCTACTATATATTATTGTTGTAACTTTCCCACCATCCTAAGATTACATTGAAATAAAACAAAATTGGAATTACTAACATTCATCAATGTTGTTATTTAAATGACAAAATTTGCCAGTCAGTATTTACAAATTTAATAGTAGGTATAAACTATTAATTGAATTACTATGTGAACACTCACTAGGTAATAATGATGGTGACTGTAAATATTCACCAATTGCAGAAATTAACTGTAACATAAATTTATATATATTATCTAAATTCTTATAATATTACAGAGTACTTATTTGTGTTAACAGAATGGTTTAAAATTAATTAGTACTGCATTAAATAAAATGAGCAAAGAAAATATTCAATGTACAGATCATTTGACAGATTTTAGTACACTGTGTACTACACTTAATAATTTACTATTGGATACCAGACCAGAAGTTCGAGATAGTTGTTTACAGTGTATTAGAAGCATAGTAAATGCTTCTAAGTACAGTTCTTGTAAGTTAAAACAACAATATTACCATTATTATTTTGTATTAGGATTTGATTTATAATATAATTTTTATTTTAATCAGGGAATTTTCTTATCCAACTCGTCTTGGAAAAAAATATATCAATAGCTGTTATAAATACTCTTAAACATGACAATGATCCATTTGTGAGATCTAAAGCTCTTGAATGTTTAGAAGAAATGGTTTCTGTGTCAGATATTTGGGAAATATCTTTGAAAGATTCAGATTTAATAGTAAGTGTAAAAATTAAAATGTATTATTAATTTTTGATCAAGTGGTAGTTAATTTTGTATGCTATTTAGACACATTGTTTAAACTTAATGCAATGCGAATCTGAAGGTATCATTAGACGACAAATAGTAAAACTCATCACTGCATTGTTTGTTTATAATGAACTCAGGTATGTTATCTTACATTCATATTATAATAGAAACAATTTATTTAGTGTTTACTATATTATATATTAAGGTAAAAAATGAATGTAATTTCCCTAACCAACTGGCAAATTACATTAATATTTAAATGTGATAGATACTAAGTATATAATATAGTATTATTGTAGTATTTAATATGTAGTATAGTTTCTTTAGTATATAATGAAAATATTAACAAAATTAATAACAGATTTTTAATTATGTATTATGTGGTTTAAATTGTATTTATTTGTATGATGTTATTATTTTTATATTATTATTTTCTAGTGATAATCTGTTTAATGAAATATGCATTGTAATGGTACATATTAGCATCAAAGATCCACTTTGGGAAGTAAAAACATTTACTTATGAATTTTGGGATTCTGTTATTCATAAATTTATTGGTGAATCTTGTAAACAAAATAATACTGAAAGTCTAAATAACAGTCTTGTCAAATTAAGTACAACAGGTTGCTTACATGTGAGTTCAGTATATTATTATTGATACTTAATATTTATTATATTAATAATGTAAATTATAATTTAGGTTCTTTATCTTGCATTGAAAGAAGAACATGATTTGGTAGTACAAAAAAAAGCCATTTGTCTAACAAAAGAATTGCTTACTTCTATAAATTCTACCAATAATATGTGTAACTTAAATTTTAAGCCAATAAGTGAACAAGAAATTTTCCTGCATAATATTATTGACGGAAGCATAGAAAATGGTTTTGGTTCCAAGGAAAAAAAATCTAGACATGTTGATTCATCTGATAGGATTTTAAATTCTATTACTACAACTAGTGACTGTGAATTATTGCCCAGTCTAAAGTCATTTAACCATAGTAATATTTATCCCAATGACATTTGTCTTCATCAGAAAACTGATGACTATTTAAAGATCAATGATTTTTTAAACTTTACTTATAAGTATGATTTTAATGAATGCGATGCTAAAACACAATGGGTTATATCTACGAGGTCAGGTTTAGATTCAATGTTAGATGACATAATTGGTCAATCACAAAATTGTTTCATTGAAGGAGCAGATCTTTTAGATTGCCATTAATTATATTCTGCATCATATTACTTTAAATTTATATATGTATAATATTGTTTATCACGTTTTAGGATGTCATCATTATTATAAGTATATTTTTAATATTTGTATCTTGTTGTCTCCTTTAAATTTATGCATATTTATTATTTTTATTTATTTTTCATTTTTAAATAATGTAAATAATTTGGTTATTATTGTTTCTTTTTTTTTTTTTTTATGTCTAGTTTTTAACAATACTCATATATATTATATTGTATAAAATATAAAAATTGATTTTTTGAAAGATAATAAAATTGAATTTGTAGATAAAATTTGTTTTAAAAACTATTCAATTTATAAATATTACAGTTGTAATAATAATGTTTTAAAAAATAATTTAATATTTAAACCACTTAATATATTTTATTTGCTGGCAATGTTATTATTATTTTTTTTTCATTTCTCATTATACATAATATAAACTTTCAAATATCAACATATATATGCATTTCTTTTAATTTTTATGTTATTGGAATAAAGATTTTATTTTATTTCATTATTCAGGTTATATTTTTAAAATAAAATTAAAAATTTTACTATTTTTAACAGCAACCAATATTTTTCTTTTCTTGAGGTGCCCACACACTGCAGCGGTAGCGGTGGCGATGGCGGTAGCGTTAAAATGAGTCCAGATACAATTTTACCGCCACTGCTGCAGTGTGTGGGGACCTTTACTCTTGAAAGTAGAATGAACTGTAATGTGGTTGGTTTGCTACAGAGTTATTTACTAACATGCAGTCTACATTAATTTTGTCTACTTGTACTTGTGTACTAGCTTCTACCAATTGTTTTTTATTCTATACCAAGAATATCCACATCATTATGATTATTGTATTATTATTTATTTTTATACTAAATTGGTAATTTTTCATTTATTTTGATACCTATGAAATTATGTTATATTTGTTTATACTACCTATAAATTTATAATAATTTTCTTATTTTAATTTACATTATTTCATGTGAGAATTACTTTAATCTTCCCAAGTTTTAATGATTATAAATTATAATCAATTAAATATTTTCTAAATTATTCTACATGAATAATAAAATTGTTTTATTTGTGTTCGTTAGTTGATTGATTTTCATTAACATGATTGTTATTTTTTAGAATAACAGAATTAAGTTTAAAACCTATAACAAGCATTAGGTAAAGCCTAATTGTATACTTGTATTATTTAAATAATCAAATACATCCTTTTAAAATTGTCATTGTATATGGGTTATATAACAATAAATAGGTAGTGTAAATTGTTTTCAACAAAATATTACAAAGTGTATATTTCCTGGTAGGTAGGTACCTAAAACTAAAGAAATTGAGACTTTTCAAAGTTCATTCGCTG
Organism: Aphis craccivora; assembly: GCA_009835225.1. NCBI lineage: Eukaryota > Metazoa > Arthropoda > Insecta > Hemiptera > Aphididae > Aphis > Aphis craccivora. The sequence goes on along the minus strand of VUJU01000299.1, from coordinate 78,576 downwards.
GCCAGAGTATTGTGCCATAGTGACGGTTATTGATAGTTGATACTATTCACATTAAGTTATTCTTATAAATAGTTTCATCTGATATGTATAATCAGCTGAAAATCAAACTATATAATATATTATATAGTATATATAGATGTATTATAGGTAGGTAACTACAATGAAAACAAGTACATCATGCATCCATGTTGTATAGCGATAATAAACTTTAATATAATATTGGAAAATCAATAGTAGTTACATAAAATAATAGCTAATCCTACAGGTAGGTACATAGAACGATGTATTGTTGAACAATGTAATATTCCAAAATTAACGGTACACATTACACAATAATTTATGTAGCAATGTATTGTAAAAACTATTGTATTTGTATCCAATATAGTGCGTTAGATATGTATATGTCCTTACTTTTGAAGCGTTTTAGGATAAAATAAAATACAAATCTAAAAATAAACATTCTATTTTTTTAATTTTTTTAAAAAAAAACATACATTTTCGTATCTTAATAAGAGCATTTTCTTACGAGATACCTACCTAGCAATTTAAATTTCAAGTAAGTAGGTAGTTAGGATTTTGTTTTTTTATCTTCGAATTTTTACTTATTAAAACACGTTGACTGCCACATGGCCACCGGCGGTCATTCAATTGGTATTTTTTATACTCCAAGCATATTTTTCAATGTATTCCAAATTTGTATAGGTACCTCAAATATTTGAAAAAATAGAAAAATAAAAAAAAAAATGCAAAAAAAACGTATTATATCAAAAAAATTGTAATGATTCCCGATACTCCACGGTCCTTATTTTAGTGCATTACTGTAGTCTGTAGCACCATAGATAAGTTAATAATATAGAACCAAATTAATTTATGGTCGCCGGCGGTCATGTGGAGTGGTAGTACCTAATGTTGCGCCAGTGGTCACAAATGCATACAATTTGAGAATTGCAGATGACCGCCGGCGGCCATGTGGCAGTCAACGTATATAGGTACCTATGTTAAATCCGTAATGTATAATACCTATACATGCATATTATATAATATAATAAAAAACTTTATAATTAAAAATTGTAAATAATAATATTTACTTAGGTACCTATATGATAATAAATACCTAGCTATCAATATTTTTAAATTTTTATAATACCTATTATTAGTATTATTACGTTTTATATTAGGATAAATAAAAATATTGTAATAATTTAAATGAAAGTGGATTAATAAAAGTGGTTTAATTATAAGAATATTTATCCCTCCGCCATAAAGTACCCTATCTAACTAGTATTGAAAAAGAAATAAAAATAGGTAGGTAGGTAATAAACTAATGTATTACATAGAGACAACTATTGCTCTCTTGATTTTATCTTAAATCAAAATTCAAATTTCAAATACTAATTGAGAATAGTATATATTTAATTAAGGTTTAAATAGAAAAAAATGAACACATTCAATAATTTATTCAACCCAAAAATAAATATTTACTTATAATGTAGTTGGGTAGTTGATTTATCAAGTGCTATTAGCTTTGTTATTATAATTTTGTATCAGTTCTATGTACCTACAATCTACATAATATAATATATACTAACAATGATGATTATTACAATAATATTATTATGATTTTAAACAAAAATATAATTCAAACAATCCACAAATAAATATTTAAACAAATAATTTTATATTTGATAGGTACTATTATAATAGTATATATTTTTTTCCTGATTTCTAAGTTATATCACATTAACACATTTATAAAATTTAGATTGTCTATACATGACAAGATAAGATGCAGATTTTTAAAACAAACTAGTAATAGCTACTGATTGTCATTTTTATGTTCAATAGTACCTACTGAATTTTTTTTATGTAGACTAAAAATGAATAAATACATAGATACCTACTTAATATGTGCATATTGTAGTACCTGAAATCTGAATATATAAATATATTTTAATTGGCATCTATATTAAATAATTATGATAGAAAAATGCATTGAGCAAAAAGTATTAAATTATTTAATGAAGATATGTGTAAAAACTAAGTGATAGTCTGCAAGTTATCATATCGTTATACATAATAATGACGACAATACAAAGAAAACTAAACAAAAGAAAAGTATTTAATAAATCGTGATAGTTATTTTATACGGGATATGCAAACGTATTTGATCTTTCTTAAAATATAATATACACAATAAATTATATAATATCAAATATTTAAACATTGTAATTATGTACTGATTAGAATATAATATGTACTTACGGGTTAAGACATAAGAATTATTGAAATTAGATAGCATAAATCTTTACACATAATCGTACTTACTATACAATGTAATTCAAGTCATTTGTGGGAGGGGGTGATTCATTAGGAATTTGTTAATTCCTTTGGGAAAGTATTGAAAAATAATAGTGTATAATAATTATTATTAACAGTAAATATGATAAATGTTTAAAAACATAACAAGTAATTAAAGTAGGTAGGTATGCTTGGAAAATATTCAGTATAAGGACAAAAACAATTTTTTTTCTTATGGTAACTTTAATTTTAACTTAATGGTAACTGGAATGATAATTTTTTTCGGATATAAATGTGATATTTTTATAATAACTGTGAATTGAATTGGAACTTTGTAAGAAAGTATCTAAGATAATATATAATTAGAGAAATATTTCAAATTTTTAACTCTTTCAGAACCACATGCACGACAAAATTGTATTTTTATAAACAGAGCCTTATATTTTTTTTTTTTTTTTAGGCTATCTTATTATTATTTTTTTTTTATTACAACTATTGCTCTAAATTAAAAATTGACTAAAGGTTAGGTTAGCTACTTTGGTCTAATAAAAAATAAAAATATGAAGTTAAATAAACATGTTAAAATCTTGTAAAAAATAAAATTGAAGATTATTCGAAAATATCATCTTTAACTATAAGTTAAATAATTAAAAAAAAAAAATAGTCTTCCAGAAGAAAAATATAGTGTTGTTGTTTCCTGTACTATGCATGTGCGTATCAAAATATTTAAAAATTTGAAATTTTTTTCAGACGTATACTATGATCATCCAACTGAAATATTTAGGGTAGTACCTATACCTCTTACCTCTATTAGCTTGAACACATTGTATAATATATACAATATAGTACAACAAACCTATAATGCGGTTTGTTGAAGAGACCGAAAAAAAATAACAACAAACAAATCACACTTAACGAACAAGAATAAATTATGTATATAATAATGAAACTTAAAAATTACGACATTAATATAGTAATTATAATAATTGGTGACGATTTCTAGCTGTATTGCTTATAATATTATGTTGTTGGTAGATGTAAAATATTAGCTCATATAGCTTCGTAAATAGATGTACATACAATTTAGACTTTAACGGGACGTCGGACCGTTCAGTAAACTTTAAGCAATAGATAAAATTATTGTGTAGTTATAACAGCAGTGGTATTGGTCAGCCGAATACGACTTTTCACTTGTTTCCACTAAATAGTTGATACTGAAAGAACAATGGAAACATTAAATTAACATTTTTTTATCACAGTTTGACGTTTTTATACAAACTATTTACAAACAAATAGTGATAATATTACGAATCATTCAGTTTTTGAATCATCTAGGGTGAAGTTCAAAAAATGAACTGAAATTTTCATTATTGAACTAAATATCTACTTTATTATTAAAGATAAATTATTATCTACTATTAATAAAAAATAAAATGTAATTATGGTGAGGATTATTAATATACTATACAATTAAAACAATTAATAATATTAATATATTAATTGTTCGAATGTTTTGTTGTTAAAAAAAAAAAATAAATAAAAATAATCAGATTCCTTGATAACTATTATTATAGAAGTGGATTTACTCATAATATCTAGTATATAACTTAATTGTACGAATAAGTGTTAAATTTCAGAAAAATTTAGGCGTTAGTTCAAAAATTTAAAAAATTCCAAATGGTGTATATTATTTGGTATTAACACGTACTATTATGATACAGGTATAATTTTATATAATAATAGGTAATAAGAATCATAAGATTTTTTTAAATATCAAAGCATACTCGTACCTATTAACATGAAATATTTTTTGTATGGTTGTCTACATAATAATACAATTCCTGTTAAATTTTTAACGACGAATGTGCGAGTAGAAATATATTGTCTTATCATAAATCTGTGTATTGTTTTGTATGTAGATTGAATTAAATATGTAGGTACTAAAATATTAATCATACATTTAATTTATTTATGCATAAGTATTACAGGTACACAATATATATTTTTTAATAAATAATATGATAATAACAGGTATTCAATGAAAAGGGAAAGTATTTTGAACAAAACACACAATTTTCCTATTAAACCGAGTTAGCGTGTAGCATAAATATTACAATATATAATTACATTTAAATTGGACATGGGCTCGGGTGCATTTTGAAGAGACAATATCGTTAAAACAATAATAATTATAAAGTTAATCGAAAAACACAATATAAATAAATTTTGAATTTAAATCAAGTTATATTATTTTATAGAATCGTGATGGCGTATACGGAAATCACAGTAAATGCATAATTATATAATATTATGTATTATTCAGTCCACCTGGATTTTAAAATATTCAAATAACATCTCTGTCAAGATATATAATTTAAAATAAATCTACCTAATTATGTACCTAGTTCATTGTAAATATCTATGGAAAATAGTATAATGTAACCTTAATAGATAAATAGTAATTATCTACATTGTACAATGTACATATACCTAATAATCATTTATAGCTTCTATAAAGTTTAGTATACAATAATAGCAAGGATATCGTTGGGTTTCCAAAGTACTTAAGGAAGTGGTAGATATAATAATATGTTTCACCTAATAATTAATATAATATGAGCACATCGCGCTATGGGTTATCTGAGCGTATTTAATATTATGTTCAAATTATTAACACTATGTTTATTTCAGCAACTTATACAAGAGGTATTAAGATAATATTATTTTAAGTATATCATCGGCAACACTATAATGCTCGTATATATGATAATATGCTTACCGGATTTTGCAAAGTGGATAACTGTTTCACAACACCGGAACCAAGTTGCTGTAAAATGCCAGTACTAGAATTTTGTGAACACGTACTTTGCCTCCTGGACCGGATGCTGTTCATACTGGAACTGAGCAAGTACGGCACGCTGCTGCTCGTGTTTGGCATGCTACCACCCTTAAAAATCGTAAAAAATCACTCGTTTAAGTATTTACTCGATGTTTTGACACACATACACTACAGATACACGCACGCACACACACATTTAGTTTAACGTTATTCTTATTCCGTTAAAAAATAATATTAATATATAAAATAAATGAATTAATTAAAAAACCCTTAGACTGCATTAGTGTAATATACTTTATTTTTACGAATTACAGTAGGTAGGTACATAAGATAGTAATAGTAATGCTATGGTAATACATTTTTTTAATTTATTTTGGAAAGACTGTTGAATATTTATATCAATCTTAAAATGTATGATTTTTCATTCATTCAATTATAATATAAGAAATTTAAAACACAAATCCGCGAAAGAATAATATGGTATGCATTTAAATTATAATGAAAATATTATAATATTGTATGCACAAACCAATATGATTATTTAAATCCTAAATGTACCTACACTATACTTAAAAAAAAATGTTATCTGGACGTTAGTAGTTCTAAAAAATGTATACTTGCCTAGTACAAAAATTGTGATTTATAACCGGTGTACTATACAACATAACCTACATTGGTATCGAAAAGATTTATTGGGTGCATAGTGATTTACCTTTTGAATGCGTAGGTGCACGTGATTTGTTTCTAGTGAAAGGTAGTTTATTTTGAACTGTCTAAAATCTGTGATTGCGAGTTTATTGTTTGTATTTATTTATTTAATTTATATAAATGGCTCAGCAAAAACTAAATATCTTTTTACTAGGATAAACATAAGTTCAACACACAACATTTAAAATATGTTTAGTTAAAATTATTTAAAATACTTGGTATTACACATACATTATTATTTCTACCTACCTCCTAACACACATATTTGTTTTATAATTTCAAGTATTCATCAAATTAATGGGTGATTCTGGGGTTATAAATTTTTTTCAAAGAGCTGATAAATTGCAACTGAAACATTTTAAGTCAATATCTATTCAATTAATTTAAATTTCACTCAAAAAGAACAGGTGAAAGTAGTTTATATTATACGAGTATATTATTAAAATTTATATCTTGCATGATTATTGATATAAGTCAATACTTGTTTATATATTAAAAATATACAATATATAAATGTGTAATTATAAAGATGGCGTATTGGTTTTTATCTCTTTAACTGTATCTCTCATAATTTAAGCTATATAGTTTTGTATTTCTGTATAAAAATTTTCATAGTTTATTTATTTATTTTAAACTAATTTACGAACAATTATGACCATTGTTATGTAGAGAAGAAGTGGCCGGCCCAAACACCACTCTTTCTTACGAGGAAACACATAGTTAAATTTGTACAAGTTTATTTATGAATGTAACATGTAATATATATATATATATCTTTAAGTAAAACTATATTAAATAAAATACATTAACGTTAGGTAATCGGTAGCTCATTATATTTGATATTATTTTTCTTAATTTATTATTAGAACTGAAATATTAGTTGAGCTTCATACAAAATATTACAACCTTGGTAACTCTATATTTGATGGTTTTGAAATACATTGTCATACAAGGAGTAAATACTTTTTCTAGTATTAAAATAATGTATTTTTAATAATTTTTTTTTTTAAATTTAATTTTATGTATTGAATTGATCATAAAACTTTTTACTGCGTATTAATTTTTGGCGAAGTTTATAACATATTATGTTTTCAACAATACACATATAAATAAATGCAATTAATAAACATATGTTTTTTTTATAAATAAATAGTATCTAATATCTATTTAATAGTAATAATATGGTTCAAAAATAAAATTTTAATAGGACGTTTTACAATGTAATACTAGTATAAAATTATAATTATATAATTATTATGATGATTTTTAGATGAATTATATTGAAACCCATAACTTCTGTGAGTTATAACTTATAAATTATAAATAAAATTGATTTTAGTATAATTTGCATAATATTTCGACAAGTAACGCTTACCAATGGAAATTTAATGACTTTTAATTTAATCTAAATATCTTAAATATCATTAAAATAATAAATTGAATTTAAATGTATACCTACATCGATGGCAGTGACTCTAGAATAATGCTAAGGTTAGTTTTCATACAATTGATCACACATTCACAAATAGAAATAAGATACGTATACTTATACACTATACAGTATTATCTAAAGTACGGTATAAGTAATATACATATATATATATTTATATAAATGTAGGAACACATATAATTGTCAATTTAAATTGAATTCCATTTGGTGTGAAAAATGATCTTTGGCCGGCGAAAACTATTATTGAAGGTAACTTAACGTTTATGCCCGTAAATAACTCGGAAGCCCGCTGGGCTAAACACTGTGTTTTGTTATCGAATTCTTCGAGGTCCGTTACCGTGGTGTTTTATGGATTACGGTTATTAGGTGTTTGTAATTCCATTACATTCTAGATTTCCCAATTCCCAGGAATATAAAATTAATGTTTAAAGTTTTTCACAAAACCTTTTGGACTTAAACGTCACATACAAACTGACTTAGATAATATTTAGAACATACAAACGTAGTATTTTACACATTATTATAAGCTTATTAATAAAATTATAATACATAATATTATGTTAATATCATTTAAGATTTGATCAAAATGAATGTTATGGTTATAACTATAATAGTACTATAATTTATAAAAAGGAAAAAAACTGTTTATAATTCAATAAAATGTCATAATTGTTTACGTTTTTGATAATTTAACAGCGTAATTAAGTCAGTACCAACCTAAATAGTTATAAAAATATAGTTTATGTTATACGTAAGTACTCTGCTTAACAGTATAATACATAGTCTTACCATTATAAGACTTAAATGGTAACGAAATGTATCTAATATTTTTCGTCGCATTATGAAAATATTATAAATTTTAGTTGTATACATTTTAAATTAATAACATGATATGATGAAAACTTATTATACAAACTTATAAATGAAAGATTACTTCACATTGATTGTCATATTTGGGAAAAATAACCAACAATCGACTTACATACTAAACATATTATAATATAATATACATTACCATATTGTTTTAATTGTATTCAAAATAGTTTTAAATAATAGAAAACACAACCAATTATTTATTTTTAAATAATTTACACTATAAAACATATACCTAAGTATTTTTAATTTAATGTCACAAAATAATTTAATTTTTATTCATGTATGATAAAATTCATAGTCAATATTATACCTAATAAATAAATGCAATAAGTAACTATGATAACATTAATTTTATCAGGATATGAAAGAAGAGAGCACTACTTAGAGAGTAATTGACACTACTTCAAAATTATGAACTTAAAAATAAGGTTGAATATAAATAGATATTTTATTTTTATTTTGACATTCAATGATAAGTAATAATAATTGTGTTTGTTAAAAGAGAGATATACAGTTTGTGTCGTTTTATTTTTATAGAAAAGTGATTTGGCGATGATTAAAAGCGTTAAGATTGTGTGGTCTATTTACCAAAATAAAACTATGGAGAACTATGCTTTTATGCTTTCAAATGTACATTATTACTACTTCTACTTATATACGGCGCATTATAATGCATATTTTTTTTAAAAACTAAAAAGATGTTCAGTTTTAATTCAAGAAGCAATTTAAAACAATGGAAAAAAATAAATGTTAGTTAAAAACAATTGAGTTGGAAAATAATTAAAAATTTTAAATCATATGTTAGTACTATAAATTAGAAATAATCAAACATGTACATAGATATTGAAATTTATTTAAGAATAAAGTAAAATTTCTCTTCCTCTCACTCTCTTTATATTTATAGATAAATATTGTTATTATGATTAAAATATATTCATGAAAAATAAATTGTTCTTGTAACAAGTAAATATTGTATTATTACTATTTGCATTATAAATATATATTTTAACGGTTGTGTGCGGAACTAGGTTTACTTGAAAGTGATTAAGTTGTTGTTTATTTGCTACTTGTAGCTCTCATTTACTCTAGAGTTATATAGGTATTTTATTATTTCCATTTTATCAAAAAAAAAAAAAATATATATTAATAATACCAGGAAATTCGGTAAATTACCTTTTTTAAAGTATCATAGCATGTATTCAGTTTATAAGTCATAAAGGTTTTGTGTAAACTTTTTGACCTTTTTAAAACTGAATTTAAAGAGCTTTCCGAGGAAAAACTTATAGTAAAAACAAATAGACCTGTTCTATTTAAAATCTTAAAATTGAGTCAATACGATGCTAAAAATACTTCATTACTACTAACTTGCAGTCAGTAATTTTACCCATTGATTATTATTAGAGAGTATTTCATAAATGTATTTTAAAGCAGATTACTTTTTTCAATGATGCGTTTAATTATTTTAATGAAAATCAACTTAATAATACTCACAATCATGCTCCGTGCAAGCTGTACTCCGCGTAAGTTGCATCAAACAGTAAAACAAAATAATATAAAAAATAACTCAACATTTTAACAATAATTTAAAAGCATTATTAATATTGTTATGATTAAATAATTTATCATAGTAATATTATATTTTGTTGTATAATATTAAATAATAATATTTTACATTACTGTTAAAGTGTAACACGGCGTTACATACTGGCAATATTAATACATTGGTGATTTTAGTATTTTATTAAAATAGGGACTATTGTCTTCTTCAGAAATTCGAAATAGCATAAAATAGTTTGACAAAATGTTACAAAAGAACATTATATTTATTGCATGTATGGATATAATAATAATAACGTAGAAAAAATAGTTTGTTCTAAAATGGATATTTATTGCATTGCTAAAAAAATAACGTTTGCGTGTTTAAAATTATTATTGAAATATTTCATAATTTGCATTGTTTACATTTAAATGCTTAATGTTTAACCGACTTGACTTATTTTAACACTCAAATGTTTGTATGAGAAATATTGAGTAAACATCGTATAATATTACATTATATTGAAAAACAATCAGAAGTATTTAAATTGCTGGTATACGAAAAATGTATTAACGTACATTACTTTTTGTAGTTGATATTATTCATTTAACTGAATTTCAGTGTTAATAATTTTTCCTAAAAATCAAATGAGTATAGCGTTTATACAAAGGATGCTTATAAAGTACAATATTATAATTATATTTAATTTAGTATTTTTAATTACAAGTTTAAGTTTTGAATTTATATTAATTTTTTTATAAGATTTGAAATAATTAAAATATAGAGAAAAACGTTTGTTCTCATTTTTTAAATCTTAATTAAATTGTTTTTAGTGAATAAAAATTAATAATATAGTGTTCATAATATTATAAAAATAAACGTTTATCATATATTTCATTATTTTACCTAATTATCTTAATTAATAATTAAGTTTAATTTTCAATCTAACAAGTAATATATTGGATTTATAAAATAATTAAAATATGAAATGCATTATAACAGTTTATCATAATATTACCATTCAAATTTAATTTTTAGTTAAATCTAAAATAATGTTATAAAAGAAAAGTCAAATAACTGTAAGATTGGTAAGACTAATATCTATGAATAGATTATAGTTAATATTGTTGGTTGATAAACAAATAACATTTTAAATAATACACAATAGTTTATTTATTTATTATTGCAATTTTAATGCTATAAACCGCTTTAAGAACCTGTAACGCTGCAAGCTGTTGTTTATCGTGTTAATTAAATTGCTTACATTCGTTAATCAAGTTCTGTTACCAGTATGAGAATATTATATTTGTATGTATAGCGAATAGTTATTTTTATATTGTATAATAATATGTTTCTGGTATTTCTGGATTGACAGACTTAAAGAACATTTTATAAATATCAGTTATAAAATTAATTAGTTTAATTAAAGAATGTAAACGTTCCAGGGAATTTATTTATAGCGCTTTTAACAATTGTTACAATAACTGAATAAAATAAATTGTATTGTAGGTATACATACAAGGTTATTTAAACATATAACACATTAGCACATAATTATCATGAAACTGGTTTTGATGGAAGGTATTAATAGTAAATGTCCAGGCTCCAATTTTTTTGGGAAACCTTACAAAATTAGTTTTTTTTTCATCAAAAGATTTATAAAATGATTAAAAAAATATTAGATCTAGTAGCCCACAATTTTTTTTGGCCTAAGACCCCAAAATTATAAATCCAGTACTGTTTCATTATTTGAAATACATAATTGAGTAATAAAAAAAAATTGGTTATAATTTTAAATTTGTTTTTCACGTTTATTTAATATATCATGAATTTTAACTATGTGAATATAGTATTATAGATTTGAATAACAATGTACTCATATGTATTAAATATTAGCCAATAGGTTAACATTTTAACTTATATAAAATAAAAAAGTTAAATATATTGTATGATGATAAGCGCAAAAAGCTTCTTACCAATAATATAAAAATCAATACAAAGCAATAATATTTAAAGGAACTTATCATTTTTTTTTTTTTTTTTTTTAAATGAAAAGACCAAAAATACAATAGGAAAACATTTCTTCGAAAAACGTTAGTTCTTGAATGTTTCAAAGATGTATTAGATGTATTATATTATTTTCTCGAAAACATTTTTTATAAAATATCATTTCATTTCTTTCGACGTAATCATTGAACTCCAATGAAAAATTATTATTTATTACTTATAAATAAAACAAATATAGTACGTACAACAGGCCAAAAAGCAGTACATCGAATTAAAAATAGAAAAAAAACCAGTGTAATCAAGTTGTACGTACTTATTACCGGTAAGTTCTAACTAACGTCAAAAGCGAAAAAAAAACAAAATAAAATAAAAATAAACGACCCAACGTGGATATTTTTAAGTGAATAGTGTGGCATATCAAAATAGTGTTTAGTTAAATTTTTCAGCATTATATCCTTCATTTAAATGAGGTAAATGACGGATGATAACTAGTACTTAGTTAAATAGTTTTATAAATATTACCTAATGATTAAATACAATGTTAATAGTTAAAAAATATTAATTTTATTATATAGGAATACTTTTCAAATATTCCACTCAAAAAATACAATTTAATTTGTAGTAGGGAAATAGTTATTTGTGTTCTGGATATTTTTTTTTAAATAATTATTGTATACTATATAATTTATTAACAGATTTTTTTTTTTTATTATGTGTAATTGATAATTTATTTTTTTCTCTTCTATGCAAAAAAAAAAAAAAAGGGTATAATACGTGGAGCATAAATTTAATGTAAATTATATTTTTTTGAATGCCGTACAACGTTGATTTCTAAGAATAAAACAAAACTTTTATTTTTTATTTTTTTTTTCGGAATTTTGTGGGTATTTTTCTTTAATTTCGTAAGAATAAATAAAATCGAATAAAAATTTAACTGAAATTAACACCCTTCCTAAAATTAACAAATATTATTAGGAAATATAAATATTGTTTAATTTGCTCCATCATATTATTTTTGTTCCGCATTATGCTTTTACCTAAATATTGATAAAAAGCGGCGGTAGCTGAACAAACGAAATTGTATTGTCACATGCAGGTATGTATATTTTAATATATTATATAATATTAGATTCGTAGATTGGTCATTTTATTTCAGACTTGCAGCTTCGAAACCAAAACATGCATAATTATATAATTTAAATAATACAAGTAGATTAAATAGATTTGTGATAATTGTTAATAAAAATCATTGAAAAAAACAATTTGTTTTGTAGAATGTTCCTTTCGTTTTAAAGAATTAAATCCATGCCCTAGTAATGTAAATATAAGCATACTTACAATCTACGATTATATTTGTATTTGTAATTGTAATTATTTTGATTTTAGCAAAGTGAGGTCACTATTATCATTATACAAATAATGTTATAAGAAATAGAAATTATACCAATAATTACTATGAATTTTAAGCAAATACAATTATGTGGATCTTAAATATAGTTGATAATGAAACTTCGAGCCATCCGTCATTTACCTCACATTTTCTCACTCTCAATTTATAAATTAAACAAATTATAAAATAGAAATATCAATTTTAATCATGCTGAGCGAACGCACATAGGCCTAGCGTTCAAAATAAAGTATACACTGACAGCGGACACCGTTTAATGCAACACTCATCGGCTTTCTCATTCGTTATAATGACTTACATACGTCGATGATGGCACCGACAACGTGGACCCATCGTGTCCGTTAATCGGTCTGAAGTACTGATAGCCCTGCGCAAAAAATCAATTTAAAAGCTCCTGACACATAATATCATCCACAGCAAGCGTCATAAAAAAAAACAAAAAATGTCAAAACGACCAAAATATAATATTATAATCAAAATAACATCATCATTTTCTAGGCGGGGAGAAACGTCGAGGCCAGTATAATATGCCATATATAGTAATAACTCACAGCGTTATTGGTTCGTTTGTATATTACAACGGCCCGTAATTCTATACAGCACATGTATATTAGTATATAATAATATATATAATGCGACGACACAGCTACTTGCACAGAATCGAAATAAATACACACAAATCATGATAATATAATAATAATACATAATATAACAGTAACATAATAAATATGTAATAAAGACTAATAATATGATTATTGATTATGTATCATATAATAACGTGTGGGACGCGCACTATATATTATTTTACAAAATATTTGTTTGTCGTAGTTGATAATAGTATCATAATATATTGTAGTTGCACAAAATACAATATAATTAATATAATGTAAATTCAACAACTAACTAACTAATAATAAAAACAACAATAATAATTACCGATGGTGGTGACAGGTTGATGGTGGACCCACGGCGCTCAACGTTCGAGTGTCTCCGGATTGGAAGTCCGGTGCCAACGGGCGTACTTCCAGGTGAAGAGGCACATGACGGTGCTACACGAATTTTCGGCGTGTTCAACATGTTGTCAGACAGTCGGCGATTCGGAAATGAACTGACTACGCGCAAAAAGTTGCTATCAGAACCGGAAGGCGAACCGCCAAACCACCAGCTACCTGTTGCAGGGCACGGAAGCAAAAGTCAGTTGTCTATTTATTATTATAATAATATATTTTTTTTTAAGCCATTAACAACTGTGAATATAAGTCTTCTTTAAAATTAAATACAATTACTTAATTAAATCAAATGTTATTTTTACAATTATTATTATTGTCTAAAGTTTATATTAATGGAAGTGTAGCGTAATACGCTGCAATTATATTCCAAAGTTCATATAAAAGGGCAAATAGGATGAGGGTATGACATATTGTTGACGTTTTTGTGTTATATTCTTTTATATTTAGCATTTTAATTTCGTAGATACGCGGGCAAATTATCGCAGAGAGAAAATACCTTGTTTTTACCACCGGTTTCTTAATGGACCTGCGACCGCAAATGATGAATGACGAATACCTTTACTAGTGGTAATCGTGGTACCCGTTTATTATTAATGAGACATTTGTGAGGTAGGTATAATTTAAAGTATACACGGTAACCCAATGAAACTTATACCAAAACGGCAAAACGTATCTTAGCTATATCGCATAAAGCATCTATAACCATCATACAAAATTTAAATACATTTTAATTATTTATAAATAATTGATGAACTAAATTATCACAAATATCGGATACTTTTTGAATAGAGTTTTAAGAATGACATAATAATAGGAAATGAAAAGGCTGACCAAAATACCAAAAAAATGTATAGTCTTACACGCTTTTGTGTATCAGATCAAGGTTTACAAAATCACAATAAAATTAATACTCAATAAGTTAATCACATTACTGAACGACAAAACCCATACTTCATTTAGAAAAAATTAAAACTTAAATATAAAACAGCCAATTCTACCGTGACCCAAACCAGTCAAAATATTCATAAGACACAATATGTTATCAACTTTTGTACAAGTCATACGTCCAAAACATACAACTCGGTGCAAAGTAAGATAATATCTCTATGCTTAACTTATGTTGCACTCATCACAGTCAAATACACACGTCTTCTCGAATGGCGAATGCCAATAATAAACTAAGGCATATACAAACATAAACTTCCAGAAACTATACAAGGAATTCTCGCACTTTCAACAAACAGTTAATACATTAATTAGGTCATAATATTTATAAATAGCATTGATTAACATCAACTAAATTACAGCGTTTTTTTTTTTTTTTTTATATTCATTTTAGTTTTATGAGTTAATAATTTCGTCGTTGATGTCAAAAATATGTAAAAAAAAAAATTTACATTAACATTGATTGAACAATGATTGGTTACCTTCAAACTTTCAACAATCCAAAAAAAAATAATAATAATAATAATAAGCGATATTTTACTAAAATTCTCATATACATCTACATCTTCACTTAAATACGTATATGGCCATATACAATATACATATTAGGTAGGTATATAATATTATAATCGTTATAATGAATATTTTAAAATTTATTGTTATAACTAATTAATTTTCGATGGTACACTATAAACCACGATATTTTAAATTGTAATGTTAATCATAAATTTTACCTGTAAAATTAAAATTATCGCCATAGAATTTTTATTTTTGTTTTTACAGGTAAAGTATTTGGCTGAGTTTAATTAAAAAATGGCACTAACGGTAGAATTCATATACACCTGTATAATAAACAATTAACTAGGAAAAAAGAGTTAAAACAAAGAGAATATAAATATATTCATGACATTCAGTAGTGATATACCCAAATAGTTTTAATTATTTAAATCCGGTACTCTATCATGAAACTTATTAAATATTTTCACTGGTAAAAATACTAAAGGTAATAACAGGTAAAAGACGGTATCTTACTGGTTATGAAATAACAAATTCTGTTTTTATTATTAAAAGATTAACCTAACATAATATAAAGGAGAAAGGTAGAAAAATAAAAATATCCGAGGAAAGTGATTTTCAGTTTCCTCAATAACAATTTTTGTCTCTGAATAGTAAAAAATAATATATTATAATACCTTTAAGAGTATTATCGTATCTATAAGTCTGCTTTGTGACAAGGTGCTATGAAGTAAAATGAATCCGATCCCTAGACTTATTTATTTCAGAAAAGATTTCACTATGGCATTGTGATAATGTACAGAAACTATTATTGAGACTAGACTATCTATCCAGATAATCTGCGCAGCTTTAAAAATATTACTATGATTAAATTTTTACAGCCAATAAAAGAAACAGAAAAAGAAAATTAACTAAATCATGAAGTGATGGATGCAGAAAATGGTGGGACATTTCTAGGAACAACTTGGTTTGTCATTAAGAAGGCGAGATTTAATATGTCGGCATGCTATTACGTTGAAATTATTACACTAGACGTCATTACAGTCGAATAGATTTTTCATAGGGAGAAAATTAGATATAATTTTGGTTCACTTGACATTTTCTTATTCAAAGCCCTATTCTCTGAGTCGTATTGACAATGAAAACACCAGCTGTATTAAAATATATGTTTAAACCTCAATTTAATTTTAAAATGTTAAAATGTTAATGCACACGAGGGATAAATGTTATAAAAACTATTATAGTCAAGAACTACTACTTTTGACTTTATTTTTATGCGTTTGCATTATTTTTTAATAACAGGCATTCTATTTTTTATTTACTTTTAAATTTTATTCTTTTTTTCTTTAACTTACCCGCTGAATTTTTTCTAACCATATCTTCAGCACTTGACGTTTTGCGCGTTTCAATTTTCAAATTTGGTATGTTGAAGTTTTGCGCATGCATATTGTCAGAACTGTATAAATGCCTTAAAGGTCTGTGTCTGTCTGGGCTCTGCATAGATATTGTATCCAATTTCAATTTATTCCTTTGGTTTCTAAAACGATTGTTAATACATTTTATTTTTATAGTTTATACAGCTACACAAAGAGCATAATAATAACTTTACTAATAAAACAAATTAAAAATAAAAGAAATCTTAAGAGAAAATATAATTTTATAATTTTTAATTATTTTATTCTTTAATTCAAAACTAAAATATAGTCATTAATTATATATGTAGTTTACTTATAATAAGAGTTAAGTAAAAAATTAATTATAGGTAGTATAATAATTTAAATCTTGACTGAAAACTACAAACCACATAATATTGAATATTTACCTGTCAATCTGTTCTAGCATGTCTTGTAAGACTTCAATAAGGGTTTGAAATTGTTCTAGATTCAAACCAGGATTCATTGTGTGTGGAATCAACGTTGGCATTATTTTCGTAGCTATCATATTTACTGATAAGCCGTATTTCTTGTCACGCAAAATCATACTGTATATAACTGAAAATATCATAGGTTTTTATTGTTTACATTCACATAAAATACAATTACAGAGAGTTATACTGTGGTTTTATCCGTGAAACAAAATATTTGAAATCAATAAAATGGAATTGGGTTGAGTAGTTGAGATTAAAATCACGTGACGTATATATATATTTCTTCTATACGTTCACTTTAAATAATAATCCATATTTTTTAAAGTGTTGTTCACATTATTTTATATTTTTTTACCTTAACAGTTTCATTATAATTTTGTATATAATATAATGGCTACCTACCATGTTTTACAATTATAAACGTTTGAGTTTTATACTATACAGATGTCTATGATATTGTACTTTATGAACCAGTCAATAATACAAAGAATAAATTATAATTTATTAGGTGTATTTAAAATATATCATAAATTGAAATTTTATATTTTGTATTTTTAGTAAATTTAGTTTTATTCTGAAATTTATATTTGTACAGTGTTCATAATTTGAAGATAAAAAAAAAAAACAAGAAGATAATGTGATAGAAAACATATTGAAATGTTGTGAAACAATATTGATAATGATATATCATAGGAAGAATCAAGTAATGTTGAAGCAACTACTATTATACTATGTCTAAAGCAAGACAGAATTTGAGATATTATGAAAATTATGTGTCAAAATGTAACCACTCAATTCCTATCAACTTCATTAAACTGTATTAGATTCGCATACTTAACATACTTAACTTATACCTAACATAGAATACATACTTAAATTAAATCATTGCATCGTTCATATTTCGTATAGTTATGAAAAATATTTAGGTAGTTACATAATTTTAGTAAATCACGTTTGAAATTGTAATATAGGTAGGTAGGTAGTATATTTTCTAAGTAGTAGAAAATACCCAAAGATAAAACAAAAACCGTTTTAAATATTACTACAGTGAATGGTAACTATAAGATAAAAATAAAATTTTCAATTTTACTAGGTAATAATTTATATTATTACGAAGGATATAATTTTTTAAAAATAATTAGTAAATATTATGACTAAACAATAAACATATTTACATATATTTAAAATTGAAAATTAAATTACCTAACATAATTCGTTTTTAGCTTTATTCAATCTATTCATGAAGTTTGAATATTCTTTAAATATATTATAATATTATTATTTTATTTTAGTTTTAACCGGCCACCCAAAGTATTTTTTCATTTTAAGTGAAATAAACTCAAAGAATAAACTGTTAGTGAAGCATCACTCCGGATACTTAGGAGTGAGACAAATAAGAACACGCTTTTGTAATTATTCTTAGTTCAGAAAAATAAAAAATCGCTTATATTTGTTTCGATCTCGGTGACACTAGCTTTCAACATCAATTTACAAAATCATTAATACAAAAAGATAAAAACGAGAGCGTTTTCTTAGTAATAGTGTATAATTTAATTACTATTCTTTGTTTTAGTAATTAATTAACAACACAATTTTTACAATAATAACGATGCAATTTTTGAAATTATAAGATTAATGATGTAAATTACATAAAAATAACTAATAAGTATGGATAACGTAATTTTTATAAGTTTATTATTATTTATTATAAAAGATAATATTATACTTATTATATTTTATAAATTATAGTATGAAAAACTTTTTATGCAGAATTATTAAAATTTAACAAAACAATACCAACAATATTTCTTTGATGTCTCAAAAATTGTTTTTTTACAAATTTTATCATTTTTTTTTTTTTTTATCAGACGTTGATCGTTAGTGCCTATTCTTTTTTCAAGATTATTTAAATAGTTTTATTGCTTTTAATTATTTACAACTTGTAAGCGAATAAAAATTGACCATATTTGTGTAAATTTCAGGATTTTTTTTTTAAAGTATTTTTATAATAATTTATTTTCTTATATAAAATTCGTCAGTATATTTGTATGTTACTGAATGAAAATAAAAATAATAAAAATATGACTGTAAAAGAAATTATTTGAGTTTATTTATTGTTTGATACTATTTAATCAAAATTAAGATTGTCCAAATTTGTATCATATGTTATTGGTAAGATGTATAATTTCTTTAAAATTACAAACATGGATACATTTTAAACGAATAAATTGCACGGTACAGCTAGTATTATATTTATTTATTTTACTATTTGCTATTAATCCAATGTCACTAATGATTAAGTAATTTTAATAATAATAATAATAATAATAAACACTTAGATTTTATATGACATTATCTTAAATAATACATATTATTTAAGATATCTCAAAAATAAATGACAATGGCCTTATAAAGTTATTTTTGTATACTTGCCACGAATTAATGTTTCTAAATATTTTCATAATACCTAATAATAAAATCTACATTTAAGTGCAAACTTAAAATGTTTGAAATAGTTTAATTTTTTTTTATTCACAAGGTTTCATTTTTAAATTAATAATTTGAATTATACCTAAACTAATCATCGTCACTAAATTTAGATATAAAAACAATATCATAAAAATGTAAATTGGAAAAATAGATCCTCGATGAAGACGCTGATAGATTTGCAATATAACTCGCAATTTGATCATGATTAAGTTATTAAAAACTCAATAATAATATAGTATTAATTTCAATAATACAATACACTGGTATTATAAAACAGATATATATAGGTATAAAAGCAGTGTGTATAAAATACAAGAAAGATACAAGAAAGTAATATTATTGAATCATTTGTTATTTAATTAAGATGGTATAGTAGGTACTATAGTGTAACAATTGTAGTTATTTTTATTACCTGCTATTCTTGCTATCACTTCGGGATCTGTCTGGTTTACTATCCAAATCAATGGAAGAACATCCTCGATGATTTGTTGTTTTTCAAGCCTGTGCAATATGATTTCCAGACATGCCAATATGTTTAAAACAATTTTCAAGTCGTTGGGATTGGTTTCATACACCATTTTGAGTTTGGGAAGTACCATTCTTCTTATTGCTGTATCATCCATGTATTGAGAAACATTGGTTACAGCCAATACAGCAGCACTCTAATAAATATATAATAGTTAACATATTAATATGAACAGAGGCGCACTCAGGATTTTTTTTGGGAGGGGAACTAAATTCAAATCATTATCCTACACACTTTTGACTAGCGACGTCGTGACGATTATAATAGACGATAGATGTCTGTTCTAGGACCTGGAATAACATCTATAAATATATAATATTATGTAATACCTAATGGTTCAATTTCGATGGTTGATAATTTTTTTTTTTTTATACAATAATTTAAAGTCAATACACCTAAAAAAATTATCAAAATGTTTGTGACCAGCCATTGGGGGGGGGGGTTAAAGCTCGTTAACCCTTGAATATGAATTTTAACTAATTAGAATAGTATTACATAACTATTACTAGGTTAACATAAAAAATATTTTGAACATAATATTTCTCATAAAATATATAAATACGATTATTTTCAACTAAGATAATCATAAATTAACTTAGTTAATTTAATGTTTATATTATATTATTATTTAGATACGATTGTTTCGTTTATATTTTATACCAAGTCGTCATTAAAGAAACTATTAAAAGGAATTATGAAAATGTGTCCTTTACAAATACTACTAGTGAGAGGTACAATACTATAACATTTAAAATAAGTACTCAATAGAAATATTATTTAAATATATATAGAAATAAATGTTATAATAGCTTATTTTACTGTGTACTATATTTTTAAATCAGTATTACAGAACATTTAAAAGATATTATTGACAAAACCAATAGCCAATAGTAAAAGAATATAATATGATTTAAAAAAACATAAATACAATATTTATTTTATAATAATCAAATAAATTGAATGTTATTATATTTAAAAAATATTTTCTATACTTCTATGGTGATATAATATATTTTATATTATTGTTACTACAATACAATATAGATGATTGGTAATAGCTGAAATTGGGTCAAATTTTAAAATTAGAGAGGTACTCAATTATCTTGTTCTTTTAAATTTAAAAATCATTATAAAAGTTATTACATTTATGAAATAAAAATCTCTTCAGAATCAATAATAAAATAAATTGGATATTATATAAAAAAAAAGGGGGGGAGGGTTATTAATAAATTGTGCTATATTTCACTTATTTCAGTAATTTTAAATTATATAAAATGAAAGCCATGAGAGTAAATTGCTGTATATTATGAATCTGTAATATTACGTTTATCATATATTTTATACAAAGTTTTAAATGTTAACAAAAAAACTTAAAAATGTTCTTTTTTCGAAAAAAATATACGTTTAATTTCAATTAAGAATAATAAAATTTATTTGGTCACAAGTATAATAATAGAAAAATGCAACGCTTATTATTGAATGTTAACAATCAAATAAAAATGTATTTTTATAAATCAAAAATTAAATTAGAATTAGAATAATAAGAATAAAACACACATTTATAGTATATTTTACAAAGTTAATAGTTAAAAAATTATTTTTTATGGTTGATGCATATGGAAATTATTCATTATTTCCCTACAGATAATGATAATAAATAATGGAAATTCACATATCTGATACAAAATGAGTTAATAATAATTGGTAAGTTAATAATTGTTTAATATAATATTAATAACAGTTCACAAGAAATAAAACTTATTTATTTTACATAGTCTAAATAAAATATTATTATTTATGTGTACATTATAATATGGTATCAAGCCGCCAATTTTGTTTATCGATCAAAATTATATTTAATTGGTGTACTCTCTGTTATGAAAACAATAACGCTTATTTAAAGCATAATTTACTTTCAAAACGAGTTTATTATTCTTCATATAATACAATAGCTATTTACGATTCGATCACAAGTTTTTATTTTACATACATCCCATAATTTGTGTTTTACTGCATTTTTTTTTTAAGTCAAATATATTTGGTATTTTTCTAAATATCGCACGAGAGTTGCATTAATATTTTTCACAACAATTTATTAAGCTTAATGAGACACGGGAAACTAGTGATGAAAATCGGCTCATTCTGGTAAGGTTTGGGGCTTCGGTTCCGGTGCTTTGGAAATAGAAGAAGTTTCATAGGTCGATATTAGTTGGTGTTAGCTACTAAAATCATAGAGTGTTTATGTTCCCAATGGTTTACGAGTAAAACTAACATTTTTTTGATATGCAGGAAATGTATTTATTTCTATGTATTTTGAAGAATCACAGTGGGAAACTGCAAGTCTTATTTTTCATTAGTTAAATTATTTAGGTCTAAACAGCTATTGAGAATAATACAAATTTAATTATACAAGACTCTCATTAGACTGGTTTTAATTTATTTTTGTGGATTGTGGGCGTCAACTGTCAAGTGTCTACTAAGTCGGATGAAAACAAATTAATTAATTTAAAAAGAAAAATCCTGTGAAGAACATTTGTGTTAAAGAAAAATGAAAAAGGTGGTTACGAAATATAGTTAAACTGGAAAAGTATTGATCTATTAAACGATATCAATATAATGGCCACACTTAAGAATTAATGACTTAAGTAGGCTGGACATGTTTGGAGAGTAGAGGCCTAACTCATATAGACTGTCACGAATAGGAAATCTAATAAAAGCCGACCGATAGGAAGTCCGAGGTAACGGTGAATAGACCTTATAAGTTATTATAGAAGTATTGAATGGGTATTAGGTTTTTCAAATATATAAACTAAATTATAATTTATCTTTCTATTTAATAAGATTTTATCTACAGTTGTATTTCTTAAAATGTAATTGTTATTATTTAAATATGAATAGTTAAATCGTATGTAATAGGTTCGTGTATAATTTGTCTGGTGTCATAATTAAAAAACGGTTTTTATATTTAATTATGCATAAGGTAAATAACATTAATAATATTATAACAGTAATTATCATATGAAGTAAAAAAAAAACCCATCATTTATGTTGTAAACTTTATTTTTACTGATAACTGTAAGTGAATGTGAATTAAACTGAAGTAATAGTATTAATAATTCAGCTAAAACTTTGAATATAATATTATTATGAATAATGACTAATTTACGGGTGTTCGATATATTTCGAAGATAAGGTACCACAACATCAACATACAACTTTTTTATACCGATAGTTGATGCATTTCACGGATAACTTAAAATCTATAATGTTAAATTTTCTGAAAGCTTTATTGTGAAAACTGAACAATTATTATAAGTCATAATAATAGTAGTCATAATTTACTTGTAATTTATGACTTAACGATAGTAGATACATACCTATTGCATTATTGTATTATAATCTAGTGCACTATGGTTTCTAGGTAAAAATATTCATTTTTGGTGGAGTCTAGTTATTGTACTCATACAATGGATATGCCATAAAATCTCTTCAAATACAATATATACGTTATTATTGATGTTGTTTCTAAAGTTTGATAAATTTATTTTATAATTTATACGACATTATGACATTATTATAGTGTTTTCGAAGGATTTACTAATTTTATGTAATATAAAGGTATTTACTTGGTTTCCTTGTTGGTTGTATAGAAAACATATTGAAGCGTACAGTGGAACGCCTGGGTATAAAGCCCTACTGTTGGTGAAAATCCCTCAGGGCTTTGAGAAACATGTATTGAACAAACAAATGCTCGAACACGTTGTTCGCCAAATCATAGTGACGCAGGAGAGTATTTATTTTTTTTTTATTTGTCATTTTATTTTAAATAAACAATTATATATTAAAAATATACAAGTCATGGGTTAGAAATAAACATTTATAGTCTTACAACATAAACGTCTTTAAAACATATTGTTTGAGAACAGTATGAGGTAATTAATAATTGTATATTTACAGTAGTTGGTTAAGTTTTTATAGTTTTTAATTGATAGGTACTAATTTTTTTTTTATTGTTTTTTCTACATGTAACCATTTATTGAATAGTTTAATATAGCATTACAAATCAGCAAAAAACTGAATAAACATAGTTGATTAAAGGTAATTTAATATTTGAAAATGGACCCTAATGAAAATTAATATGTTAATTTTATAGTAATGTTCCAAACTTTGGCATTTTAACATCTTAGAAATTTTGCATTATTCTAAATCGATTTTAGCTAAAATTATTATGCAAATAAATATGTTTTAATTAATATGTATAATACAATGATAATATTATATATCCAAATAAAAAATATAAATAAATAAAAAAATGAATATTCATAAATCCTATATTATTTGATATATTCCTTGCAATTAATGTTTTAAGAATTGCAATAAAATAACCGATTAAATAAAAATCAATTTTTTTATTAAATAAACAACATAAATCGAAAAAAATTAAAACACTTTAAATGATAATAGATACTTTAAAACAAAAAAAAAAAATATTTCTAAAAGTTCTAAATATATATTTATTATAAAAACGTTTAGTATCTGCGATTATTAATGTTTTAATTAAAATAAATTAAAAACTGTTAGCCATGAATATTAAGGTTTCTATATTTATTGATTTTTTCATGGTAAATTTTTTAATTACTTTTAAGCCTCAAACTAGATTTGATACTAACAACATTTTAATTTATACCATAAGCCACATTACAGTTAAATATTTAAATCATGTTATTGCTTTAAAATAGAGAGTTTGGCTTACGCAAAAATAAATAATAACATTAGTAAAACACGAATATTATTGTATAACAATTTCTCCGTTTACAATCTAAAAATACCTAATTAGGTATAGTAATAAAAAAAATATGATATATTTTATACAAATGCATAAAACATTTAAGTTTAATTAAAGAAAAACATTCAAATTATTTATGATTTGAAATAGTTTTATGTAAAATGTCTACAAATTTACAAATAATTTATTTAACACTTTCAAATGCAATTATCTACTTAATGACAACGTACACTCAAAACCTATTATAAAACAGTAGGTATTTGTTCCGATTTTTTTTTTAATATATAAACTAAATGTACAAATTAGAGGAGACACAAGAGTCTGAAAAGATCAAAGTGAATAAAATAAAACCTGTTAATTGGTAAAGTTTAGTTTACAATGCTTTTAATAGTTATTTCGAGCGCTGTCGCGCGTATCGTTGGTTGCACCTTTTATAATTTTGTTTAACCATTTCATAAAATCGTTTTCGGGGCCTATATTATGGTCTTATATACATCCTTCTATTACATATGTTGTATAGTATCTGTTGACAGGATCATTACTATACTTTTAGTATCTATTTTTTTTTATAACAACGACAACTTTACTTGGATAATAAACAATATAATATGACCAAAAAATAATATTTCAAAATAAATAGTTAAGTTTGTCATTTAATGCAATTTATTTGTATCCTTGAACATAGAATAGAATATTATATTATTATGTTTTTTTTTTCCATTTTTACTTTTTTATTTGGAAATTCAATTAAGTTGATCAATATTCTTATACAATATGTATAAAAACTAAATAACATAGGTTTTATACATAAAAAAAAAATAATATAATCAGTAATAAAAGTGCATTTATATTTGTTCATCGAACAAATAAAATTGGTTTTTTTTTTCATTTATTTACAAAGAGCTGGTAAATATTCTTACTTTGTATAATTTACTAATAAAATGGTGGTTAGTTTTTTATTTTGTGCGTTTAATTTATATTTGTTTAAAGTTAAAAATATTTGGTTAGAGTTTGAAGTAGGTATCTTTTTTCTATATACATAAAACATTTACAATAATGTATATATGTTACATGCAAAGTATAAAATTTGGGCGTTTTCTACAATTTCCAGACATCTTATACAATGATTGGCCATTATATAAAATGGCCTTCATATATTGAACGATGTAGATAATATAATATTTAATCGTATATTCAAAATACCAAGGCCAGATTAAGCACTGATTATTATTTTGTAGATTTGGATTAGTTAATATGTTTGTTTGTTTGTTTGTTCTTATCATTTTTTTCATGGGACAGTCATTGAACTAAGGAAGGCCACCTTTCAACTTTATACAATAGAAGTCAATTTTTAATTTGTAAAAAAAGATTTCTCGAAGTTGATGGTATACCAAAAACCAAAATTACACTCCTAGAAATAACGCGAACATTTTCTAATTTGGGTGGTCACCGATGATGTACGTGTGTACATAAATTTAAAACACAGAAGTGCAAGTGCAAAGCAGTGGATAAACTATTCTTATCAAAGTTCTACGGAAGCATTAAATGTGATAAAAAGTGATATAAAAATAAAAATAAATTATTATATTTTTTAACAATATGATTAAAATATTATAGTAAAAATAAAAATTATTCGTTGCAGACTATACATTATGATTAAATATTATATTATCTATATTGGAAAATTTACAGGAAGGACATTTTATATAATGTCTAGGCATTATAAAAAACGCCCAAACTTTATAATTTGACAGTAATATAGATAAGATAATAATATATACTCTTAAAGTTGCCCCTTTTTCTTTGGGATTTGTTTGATATTTGTAGATTAAAAAAAGTGCCTAATTTGTTTGTATAGATAATTTTAAATAATTATTAATTATTATAAATTTATTTTTAGTATTTAAAAATCATAATATTTTTATTATTTTTTATTTTTGTATATCTTACAAGTTACAAGTTATTAACTAACTCCAGGAAAAAAAATATGGATTTATTTAATATTTGGTAACTTAACAAGTATGCAATAGAATAATTAATGTTTTAATTTCTTGTAAATTATTTTCTCTACAAAATTATATGAGTAATGAATAAAAATAAAATAATCAATAAAATAAAATTACAATACAATTATTATAATATACAAACAAAATGATAAATAACAAAATTGAAAAAAAAAAATTAGCCTCAAAAATGGTGTCACAAAAATATATACGTAAGTAAATAAATAATACAATAATTATTCTTCATTAAACATTTAATAAAACTTTACTTTTATTTTTATTTTTACATAATCTTTCTATTGTTTAAAAAATGTATTTGTCTGAATGTAATATCAATTGTTAGAATTGAGATTAAATTTATTTATAATTGAATTAAAATATGCAAATTCACAATAAAATTTCTCACAACTTATACAATAAGCTCAAACGAAAAGCTAGAGAGAAAACCGAGACACTCGTCTCGATTTGTTTACCACTTCAAAGTAAAATAATCATTAAAATATCTGTATTATTTAATTAAATATAATACCATCCATTTAAATATATTTTCATGTAATTATTATTTATTACTTTATGTATTAAATCAGATATTCATGATTTGTGTTAACTTTAAGCTTCTACATAGATATAAGATAGGTATAACTAAAATGATTTGAAAGAAAAAATAATTCAATTTTGATTCTAAACAAAATGAACAAAATGTAGTCATTCAAAC
>VUJU01000299.1:4622-50545 GCA_009835225.1 Aphis craccivora | reverse complement strand
TGACAAAATAACACATAAATTAACCGTTCAGTAACCGTACACACATTCTGAAGAATCTTTCCGTTTATATGCATTTACAATACGTAGGAATTTGAAATGAAGAATTGAACAAGACGTTTTATGAATTATTATTAAACCCATGTATACAATTCATCTTAACAACGATACCCGTCGGAATGCTATAACGTTCGGAGCAAAATAATTCCAAAATAATTCTAAGCGTTATTTCAGAATTTGTAATATAATTATATTATATTATTTAAATGCATATTACTTGATATTTTTTCAAGCAATATTTTAAAATTTATAACAAGTACTAACTGTTGTATTACTTTTTAAGTATCAATTTGCATGTACCTTTAACGGTGTTAGGAGTGCATACGGCATAGAAAGTATTTCAGGAACTCTTTAATTATAAGAGGAAAGTGTTTTTTATATGTAATACTATTCGGATAAGATAACATAATGATTAATTACTTAATGCAGATATATTAATAAAACATAATATTATTGGTTGTTGTTGTATTTTATGAAACGTGATCCCAACTTCCAATTTAGGATTAAAATCGTTTTCAGGATGAGTTATATATAAATATATATTTAACTCATTTTTTTTTTGTGTCACAGATTATATTAAAAATAGTCTGAATTTCAAATAATGCACGGTGATGGATGAAGACAAGTCATTATTTTTCAGTTATCTCTACAAAGTTTTCCTTTCAATAATAATAAATGAAATAATTCATTTTAAATAGTTTAGGTGAACTATATTATTATAAACACCCGCACTCATCCCGTATTATACCTTCATCCACAAAAAAAAAATACTTGTTGATTTACTTAATATAATTATACATAATATTTCTATAATAGGTAATATTAAACATTTATAATTTTTAATCATGCAATTCTTCATTGACTTCAATTTCAGTTAAAAAATATGAATATTATTTTATTAATTGTAACTCGATGTGTAACATAAATTATTGTTTTTTGATAATTTGACACTGTTTATTGACCAGAAAAAAAGATGAAACGAATAACAGTAAATATATTTTATTAAATTTGTCTTATAAGATTTATTGAACTATACAGAAGATACGAAAAACCAATTCTGAAATTGTTTTCTTCAAATTTACTATAGTATGTATAATGTGTGTAATTTTTTTAAATTAATAAAAGTTAAATTAATGAAAATAAATAAGAAATATTTTATGATTTTAATATAAAATCTAATCATAGCACAGCATTAAAATTCATAAAATCATACATTTAATTCGTGAAATCTATGTAATATATATTATTAATTATTCCATTTGGTGTAGAATAAACAATATTAATAGTTTGTCAAGTTAAACCAAGACCATTTTTGACACCTTGATATATGTGAAATGGAGCCAGTCCTCAAAAAGTTGAATGTCGCTTAGAAGGTAAGAAGATGATGTAAAACAATTGATTTATTTATTTTAATAGTTTACTTCTTTTTATATGTAAAAATCAACGATACATTTGACTATTAAAAATAGTATCCTCTAAATAATTAATCTTAATGATCCAACATTAATTTTGTTAAATTTTAATTCAAAGAATAAAATATGTTTTTTAGTATAATATTCTACTTTAAATTAGTTTTAACTTAAAAATATAATTAGGTTCCTACATTATTGTAAATATATAATCAAGTTATCCTTTTTAAGGTAAGTAGTAGTTATTTTCGTTATTTAATATTGTTTAATTAGTTATGATTAAAGACGCATTTATATTTTTCTATTTTATTACCTATTATGATTTTGGATTTAGGTATTTCAATTAAAACCAGCAGTGTATCATGAGAACAATATTCTTTCTATATATAAGTTAGGTATAAACTCAATTAGTTATCCTACCTATCTGTGAATTTTTTAATTAACTGGTATTTAAAGTTACATTATGAATTAATAATTAATAAATATATTGTTTAAATTTAACTTGTTTAGATTTGTTAGAATTTGTAAGGGTGTGATTATTTATTTTATTATTTTAACAATAAAAAAATGTTATAACTTTGTGTTCAATTCAAATAATGAATTTTTAATTTTTATATATTTAATGCACTACATATTTTATTACATTGGCTACTTAATTACTTAGATCGGACTTTGTAAGTTTAGTAATATTCATTTTGAATGATATAGAAGAAAAATATCATTAAAAACTATAGATATTAGATTGGAAGATGATTTAATTTAATTAAAATATGTGCAGTGTGCACAAATTATTATCTAATATCAACCTAGTATTGGTAAGTTTTATTTAAATTAGTGAAATCTTTACAAAATAAAGCTAAGTATTATTTTCCTCAAATAATATCAACTGAAATCTACTTTGAGCTAGAAAATAATACATGCACATGTGCTATTTTTACTAAGCTTTCCATTAGAAAAATATTTAGTAGAAGGAGGTTATAAAGGTTATAAAGGAGGTATCTAATATATCAAATATTATTTTCAGCTCATTTTCTAGGTAATTTAATTTGTGTATATTAAGTTTAAATAATAATATTTTTAGACAAAATCAGTAGTAGACATCAATAAATATCTACTTCGTGTAATGATATAAATATTAGAAGCAAACTGAATAAAAATGTTTAAATAAGGCATTTCAAATTATAAAAAAATATATTACAGATATAATACTCGTCTAATATTTATAAAGTATAAATTAAAACTTCATAAAAGATTTGTTGAAGAGTAATTAAAAAACAAGTTTAGAAAACATAACTAGGTATAATAATAATTCTAGAATAGACATTTTTATACATTGACAAATATTAATAAAAATACTGTATAATGTATGTATATTTGTAACACCCGTCCTTTTTTGTTTTTTTATTTTTTCTTTGCGTAACTCTATATAATACTTGTACATGGATCCACAAAGCAAAACTTTAGTGAAACTTACCTTAAACACAAACTAACATGACCTGTTATAGTTCGGCAAAGTAATGGTAATAGAATACTTCAATGTAGCTAATAAAAGTTCTGACATTTATTAATTAAAATAGATCGATTAGTAATTACGTTGAACACGTTTGTCATTTTTTTTTTTTTTTTGTACAATAATGAATAGTATACAATTTTTAATGGATAAAAATAAATAATTAAAATTTTATTGTATACATGTTTATATCTATTCTTATTTCTAATAATATATCATTTTTGAAGTGTATAATTTTATTGTTGACATACATATTGTATCTATGATACTAAGTGTATTTCACATCATATTGTTTTTTCATGAACTAATTGTATATTTATATAAAACTATTTAATTAGATTTTTGAAATGTGATATTTAAAATGATATTGTACGCATTATATTGTCTCATTTTTCATGCCTGGATTATCAAAGATCCAAATGCAATTATTTCTAGTTAAAATTTAAAATTATATTTCTTTGTTTATTTAAATAACTGAACATACATTTTACTAAAATTAAAAATGGTATAAATAAATAAATAAATATTTAATGTAAAACAAATTAACTAAATTAATATTATGTGTTGTTTAGCATATCTGACTAAAAACTCTTAGTGAAATTATTATTTTTGACATAGGCCAAACGTATTAAATAAACTCAAGCTTTTTAAATTATTAAATATTATCCATCTACTTTATATTGGTTAAGTAGGTACAATACAGTGCAATTTGCTTAAACTACATAAAATAATAATATTTTGTGTATATTTGTATCATTCAATTAATTTTAGACGATTTTTAAATTTTATAACATTCAACATTTTATAAATATCAATACAATATTATGTATGATTAAATAAAATAAATACTATATTTTATTTATAAGTAAATATATTATAGACTATTGACTTAGTATCTTTATAAGAATTGTTTTTAGAAAGAAAAGTATACATTAAGCACAGACGTTAGCTCGATAAAATGAAAATGGTTAGATTTAAATATAAATAAATATTATAATTATTCCTAAATGCTTATTTCAGTTTGAATAGTTATAATAGATTAATTTATGAAATAAAAGTCAAATATAATAATTTATATTCAACAACGATTTTATTAAAACATAATGTACCAACTTAGTGATAAATCTATTCGTGGTTCCATTTAAAATAAACCCCTTTTATGGTACGTGAACCATTTAGTTAGTTTATTCAGTGCTTAATTTATGATAACAATTAGTATTTATGTATATATAAGTGAAACAAAAACATCTCAGTATAAACAATTAATGCATAAACAAATAACTACACGGGTTATAGTTATTTTATTTTGATCATTAACTCTACCCTAGTATTATAATTAATTAATTTGTTTTGAAATACCTAATTATTTGATCGATTGTTTATTGCAGTAAAATAATGATGTAAATAATAATATTGAATGTTCTAGTTTGAATTATGAACCTTAAGTATATTAAGGTAAAAAACTATTTATAGGTAAAAGTTATTTAGATAACCATGATTAAAACTTAGTACTTACTTGCACTTCTATATCTGAGAAGTCAAATGCTGTGTACAACAAAGGGAGTACTTCTTTTCTAATATCGTCTCTTGGTGTTTTTTCTAATATCACATGTAAGTTTTCCAGTAATATCACTTGCACAGGAACATGTTTTGGTCCATTGAATATTTTGCTAAAAATTATAAAAAAATTATAAATTCATTTAATAATTATAATAGTTATTTATTTAATACCTCATAGCAGGCAACATAAGTGTTTCGTAGTCCTCAAGGCTGGACTCTTGAATTAAGAATATTACTGGGTGTAAGACTGCAGCTGATACATCTGGTTTTAACATTTCATGTTGCAAAAACGGCCAAACTCTTTGATACCAAATTTTCTGTAAATATAAAAATAATATTATATTATTATTTTCATAGAAAGATTAAAATATATTTTAATATAATGAATGCTCAAATTGCATGTGTAAATTTAATCGGTTTGATATTTAGTTTGGTTTTTAATGAATAAAAATATAAAGAGTTGAAGAGAAAAAGAGTAAACAAAATATATTATAAACCTAAACATGATTCATATATTATTTAGCTTTTGTCTTGTTTTGTATGCTTATTCACTAGATAGTTTGAAATTTCATTTTAAATTTAAATGTTTACGAGTCCTATACATTATGTCATTATGACATTAAAAAAATAATTTAATGTAATAATTGTGACCGTTAAATTTAGTTATATGGCAAATATATAATTTTTAAATCAATTTCACAGTTCTTGCTAATAGAAATTGTAATTTTTAATAAGTGTATGACTATTCTGAATATTTTGTATATTTATTTTGAATATTTGTTTGAAAATTCTTGACGATGAATTTATTTATATAAAATAAATATTCGTAGTATTTTATTTAAGGATAAAACGATAATAGCATTAATACGATTATAATCATATGTTATGAGATTCATTCCTTAGCTTTAAACTTAATAAACATAAAAATATCCTCATAGAATTTTAAGTAACCAACAATACAAGTTTACTTCACAATAATTAAGAACGGTGTTTATGTAACAAACTATTACATTATTAATATCTAAGATTTCTCTTAAAGAAAATAGGAAACACATATAAACTCGATAATTTATGTCAATTTTTTTTTTATCTAGTTGGTATCAAAAAAAATTGGAATCAATCTTCCATGTCTCATACTCTCGTAATAAGTGTATAACTTATTGTTATTATTATAACATTTATAAAATATTATATTTTATACAATATAAATGCACGTCCCATCCACACGCACGCATACGCTCACATTCATACATTCATACATATAAATATATGTAAATAGGTACTATAATCTTTATTATACTTTCATACACAGACGGAATCTGAATCGAACTGAGATTCACAGTTTTTATCAAGTTAACCACTTATGCTATACAAATATGATATCATTGCAAATGATTATAATAATATATATTAATACACTGTAGATAGAAAATATCATAACCTATAACAAAATATCCTAATCATTGTATAATATAACCTTTGTTTTTTTTTTAATTTATCTCAATTGCAATCAGGATAATATATTACAAAATTATTAACTACTAAAATGTACATACCTATCTTGTCTTATCGCTTCTAAAAATTGTAAATTAATCAATATTTTCAATAATTTTAATTGAGCCTACTATGCTACATAATAATGTTTTACAATGAACTATATTATTAATCGCCGTGGGTATTTTATTAATTAAAACGAAAATTATATAAGTAGTATGATGTAATTCGTTAAAACAAAAAATATCATGTACAGAGATTTTTATATCATAACCTTAAAATATTAAAACAAACGCAGGTGTAAAATATTGCTAATTTAAATTATTTAAACATATATTTATTTTTAAATTATCAATTTAGAAAATACGTGATTTCTAACCAATTGTAATGTGCCAAATAAGATCTCTAAAAGTTACAAACAGAACATCTGGTTCATAAGATGATACGTTCCACTGATAAGTTGTAGATGCAGTAGGTCTTATTGTATAATTTGTATTTATAATAAAACTTATATTATACAGAGTTATTCACTAAGGTTGCCAACCACTTTCTTATTTAATATTACACTTACTATATAGGTAGTTAAATACATTTTAACACCATATTTTCGGATACTTGAGATTTGTTGTGGTTCTATGCAGGTAATACAAACTTTTGTTTCATTAAACAGGGGTACTCCCCTTATTCTCGTACATTTTTCAACAGATATATTATTTTTGAATGTTGATATATCTGAATCGAAATTCAAGCTAGTGGTATCAGAGTATTAAGCTTTTAGTATAAAGTATTAAATAATAATGATCCATGTCTATAGATTGGTCATTACATCTCTCATCTAACCTATTTTGTTATTAAATATTAATTAAATTTATTACCATGTCCAAATTGTTCCGAAACATAAGTTTTTATCACTTTCACAGGACTATCCATAAGTGATACAATAAATCTTAAGTATTTAAAAATAAAGGCTTTAAGTGTATTTAAAAATCCCAAAAATCAGACTTTTAATAACTCCATTATTACTATTCAGAATAAAGGAGATAGTCGCTCTTGGTGAATCAACCTTCATATTTTCTAAATAAATAATTTAAATAATTTACGGTAGAATACAATACTAATTAAAGAAAAAAAGTTTCATTCTACAACTTCATAAAAAAAATACACAACTAATAGCATATCTCATACACAATATACAAGTAAATTACATTCACATCAAAAGCGTTTTTACACGTTTATAAAACACAAATCAATAATTATGTAAGATTCAAGATTTGGATAAAACATATAAAGCATGTATCCTTGTAAGTAAATTCTAGACCGGTCATAAGACCATTCGAAGACCACACTGTTCAGCTCTACATTGAGAATTCTATGTTCTTTCAGTTATGTATACATACTACTTTGTCAGATATAATGTATAACGCATACCTATATTATGTTATCCTTTTCGGAGTATAACACCAATATTTATACATCATGTATAATAAATAATTAAATAATAATAACTGTATCTAGTTATGTCTTTAAGGGTATTAATTTACAAATAAAAAAAATAGTCTCTAGTCTAGTGCAGGGTATTTTTGTATGTTTACAAAAACATCACAATAAGGTAAATCATCAGTGTTGTTTATATATATACATATTTATTATGACGACATTATAATACATATGTACCTACGTCCTACACGTCAAATATATTATAATACAATTTATATGATAAGTACCAACTCATTCCTAAGTCAAATTCTATATCCAATAAAAAAAAAAGTGGGTATAAGTGGGTACCACTCTGTTTTACATTAAGTGCCGTATGGATCACTATTATACATATATAGGAGGATTAAATTTGAATCCAATGATAATTATCATTGTATACGAAAAACAATTCTGAACGAAGATGATTTGTCAGCCTAGGATATAATTTTCAGTGGTTGGTGAAAAAGGTGGTTTATGTTTTAATGGCCTGAATATATCAAAATTTAAGTTCTTTTATAATTATTATAAGCTAAACTTATGGAAAATCTCGTATTGAATTTTCAACTCTTAGCTACTTAAACAAAAATATTTATGAATTATAAGTAGGTACCGAAAAATAATTTGCAAATATTCATGGTTTTGACGAATTTTTGTCAATATTTGTACTTTAAATGCTAATCAAAAAAAAATTGTGCTTTTATAACTTTTTAATAACTATAAGAATAACTTAGGAGGAACTTTGTATTAAATTTTCAAGTATTTTTATTGGGCCAAAAAATTTTTATCGACATTTCAAAAAAAAAAAAAATTCAGAAAAATTGAAAATCTAAGTTGTCTATAAATAGCTCAAAAAAGTCAAAATATTTTGAAAAGTAAATCATATATAGAAATTGCAAAATTAAATAACTGGTGAAATTTTCAAGTATATATGACCAATACTTTTTGAATAATAACAAATATTTATAATCGTTTGAGGATAAATCGTAAACATTTAAAATTCAAACATATTTAAAATTTTTCCTATAAAGATGCTTTGAGTTTTCTTTAAATCTACTTGAAGGAAAACTTATAGAAAACTTAGTGTTGTTTTTTTTAATCCTTAGTTATTAACACAAACAATTTTATGATTATTCAACTTCAAAATTACTTGCAAATTTTCGCGTTTTCGACAGATTTCGTAAAAAATTTGAACTATAAATGCTTATAAAAAAAAAATTGTGACTAACGATTTTTAATTTTTTTTAGCTACAATAAGTACAACTCATAAGGAACCTTGTATTAAATTTTTAAAATTTTTTGATCATGGATGCATCCAAAATTTTGATATCGACACTTCAAAAAAAAAAATTTTCATAAAAATCTAAAATTTTAGTATTCTATAAATTACTAAAAAAAAGTCAACATTTTTGGAAAATTTAACTGTATATAGATAACACTAACATAAATATTTGGTGAAAATTTCAAGTATTTATAGTGATTATTTTTTTGAATTACATTCATATAAAAAATTGATTTTGTCTATAATTGGTTTTGCGTAAAAATTCCTGTTTTTCTATTACTTTTTTAAGGTTTTTCCTGACGCTTTTGAAAACTATTAGAAATTTTTTACTTTTGACCCCCCAAAGTACTAACTAAATTCACTTTCTTATCAGAAACAGGGCTGACTTTTTAAAATCGATGCACTTTTACTGCTCCAAAACGTGGTGACAGACAAAAAAACACACACACACACATCATTGTAAAATCAATACATTCATCCCTTCGTTCAGAGTCTAAAATAAAAACGATAATAATTAATTAATCTTGAATGTCAAAGACAAAAAAAAAAGTTAAGGAGTATAAGTAGGTACTTAATAAGTAGTTTTAAATCTTTGTATTAGCTGAAATGAAGTTAATGATTTTCGAGATCTATAGAAAAGGGGTACACATTTGGGTTGATATAACGTGACCATGAATAGGTAGTTGACAAATAATATTTTTATTAATAGAGAACTTTTCATAACTGCAAGACTTAATGGAAATAAGACTAAATATTGAATGGAATTTGTATATTTAATATAGCTATGACGTATATTTAAGTAAAGTACAACATTTATTTAAATTATATTTATTCCATTCAAAAAAAAAAAAAAATATATATATATATAAGATTAAATGCTGCTTAATTTACATGGTACAATGTAATTATATTGATCAAATTAAAATATATTATATAATATCAATATAAAAGGTACATGAATTTTTGTGATCACTCCCAAGGGTCACACATTTTTTTTGGTATTGTATATCGAAAAAATAAAAACTAAAATATATAATGTCATTAAAAAAAAAAAAACTTATCATTTTATGAAATAAATTTCACAATTGATAAAA
The DNA here is from genome assembly GCA_009835225.1 of Aphis craccivora. Taxonomy (NCBI): domain Eukaryota; kingdom Metazoa; phylum Arthropoda; class Insecta; order Hemiptera; family Aphididae; genus Aphis; species Aphis craccivora. The sequence goes on along the minus strand of VUJU01000299.1, from coordinate 40,666 downwards.
TGATCACAATATATATTTTTTTTAAAACACTTATAAAGAATAACTTGATTTATTTTGTTTCAATAAAATATATTTTTTATTTTAAATAATTTTTTAGATTACCTACTTATATTTTCAAATACATTATTATCCAATATCCATGGTAATTATCTTCTTAAAGTTGATTTCTTATAATGAATAATAATAATAATAATAATAAAAACGGATAACATTAGGAAGTGGGTACTAATACTAGTTAAGTTCAGGTAATTAATGAATAAGCATTCTTGTTATCCAAGTTAAATTTTTATGTTACCGTTATATTAAGTAAAAATTTAAATCTAATTATATAAGGCGTTATGACTTTTAGTATGAATTAAAATAATTTTATAATAAATTGATAGCAAGTATCAAAAAATTAAAAATTAAAAAAATCAATTAATTTAATATTTCATAAAATAGAACCTAAAAATAGTTCATTTTTTTTTTAATATTAGAAATGTGTAAAAAATATTGATATTATATTATTTTACGCTGTTAATGAAAAAGTTACAATAAAAAACTTTAAATTTTTTATTAAACATTGTGTCTTTATATAATTATTCATGTTGGTATTAGTATTAGTATTAAAATCATGTTCAAAACCGATATTAGGACTTCAAGTGAAATACTACAATTAATAACGGAAATGGTGAGAATTTTGTAAGATTGTCAGTACAATAAAATGTATTTTATGCTTAGTACTTAAGTATTTATTCATTTTATTTATTTATATTTGCCAATAGTATTAGGATTAGTATAAGGTTATTTTTTTCTGTTCTTTGATGTTTTATTTGTTGTTATCATTTAACTCACATAATATTATGTACAGACGCGTACAATATAATATGTTGGTGAGCTTTTGTGATGTAGAAACAGCTCAAACAAAGTGAATAGTCTATATACCTGCATATTGTATAACATAATACATATGTGTATTTCTATATGTATGTATAATATTAACTAATGGTGAAATTAAATTATAAACTGCAAGGTACTATAATGATATGTGCAATAACTTATTATATATATATCATTAATCGATAGTTATTTCGATACATACATTTATAATAAATCTTATCAAAAAATAATATTCTAAACATGGATTTTAAAGAACATAATACAATTAAGTTAAGAGTCAATGTAATTAATGTTTGTATTAAATACATTTTTCTTTTTACAGTATTTTAATTTGTACTATTTTACATATTGTTTAAAAAAAAGCGTCGTGCAATTTTTTAAATCAAACAATGAAATCCACAACGCAACAATAGAAGAAAAATATTTGTTTGAATTAGAAAATATATTAGAATAGATATATATTTTGATTTAAAAGTCACATAATACAATTTTATTATACTTTATTAATTTATATTAAAATAAACGTATTTTAGATTCTGAGTGGATCAATCTAGTAGTTTTACAATAGGAGTTTTTTTTTTTTTTATTTTGGAAAAGTAAAATTGTTTCAATTATAAACTTCGTGGTTTATTTCTGGTTGCAATTTTCACAGAAGCATGGTCAGTGGGTCCCATTATTCTTTGAAATAAACGCTTATAATAATAACAATTTGGATCTATTGGTAAATTTAAGAGAAAAAAACATTAAAACGATTTAATTACAATATTTTTCAAAGATAAAATTTAACGAAATGTTGTATACTATTTTGTAGTTGAAAATCCATAAATATTTTTTTTCATTACCTATGGTTTAAACTATTGCAATAAAAATTCCTCATAAGTCTTATTATTAGAATAATTAAAAAATATATAAATGTAATTACTTAAATTTCTTTGAAGTATTTGAACTTAAACTGTTGACGAAATTAGATATTCACTCGTAAAATAATGATTTATTATTAAACGATTTTATTATTATGTTGTAATTCAAAAATGAATAACTGTAGATATTCGTTAAAAGTTCACCAATACTTATGCTATTATTTTGTATACGTGGTATAATTTTCTAATATTCTTACTATTTTTGAATTAATTATAAACACTTAAAATTATGAATTATTTTCAGTTTTTTTTTTACATATATTATATATGTCGATAAAAATTTTTCTCTTCAATGTTACAGTTTGAAAATGTATTAAAAAGTTTATCATAAGTAGTTTATACTTTATATCGTAACAAAAAAAAAAAAAAAAAAACTTTTAAAAACATAAAATATTCATAGCTACTTGAAACATTTAACGTATATTATTATATTTTGTACAAATAATGACATTTTTAAATGCAGTATTTTTGTAGAAAATGAATTAAACCTGCAATAATACTAATAGTTAAATAGTTAAATAAACTACTTTAGTAGCAATAGCAATTTAATTAAATCATAAAAAAACAATATTGTTTAAAATTATCTTTTGTATGCAATGATTTATTTGATTGAATTAAAATTTAACACATCAACTATAGTAATTTATTCCTAAAAAATATATATATACACTTAATATAAAATAATCTTGTTTTTAAAATATATGCATATCGTAGTTCCTAGTAGCTGGAAGAGGTTATATTATTATAGGTAGTTAATATATACTTATATAAGTGATGACTGATGATTCATTAATTCTGGGTTTGACCACCATTAAAAAAAAAAAAAAAAATGATTTGTGTACCTACTGTAAAAAGTTACCTAATCTTCACTTTTTTACTAATTTATTTTAAATACATTTTTATTCACATTAAACATTAATTCAATAAAAATAAAGTGTAAGCTATAAGGAGCAGAATGTAACTCGAAATAAATTGATTGCCCCATAAAAAATAATCATGAGGCTTTTATTAACTAATGATAATATATTATAGGTATTTAGTTCTGTACTTGTCTTGTCGTTCCCATGTATACTAGGTTAATACCTACTACCCAAATATATTGATTTCATATCGTATAACTTACGAATACAATATTTTTATAAAATATGAAGGTAACATATTAAACAATATTTAATTTAATTTTTCAAAAAAAAAAAAAAAAAACCATTAATAACGTTACACAACATACAATTTATCTTTGGCTATTATGNAATATTTAATTTAATTTTTCAAAAAAAAAAAAAAAAAAACCATTAATAACGTTACACAACATACAATTTATCTTTGGCTATTATGAAAAAAAGGACTACAGTACCTTTTGCTATTAAATGGTTATTGTAATAAAAATATATTTTGTGCCACGATGTAGTAGTTTAATAATTACTTTTAAAATGTTTAGTAAGCAAAAAAAAAAACAATGGGTACCTACGTAGGGTTTATTCAAGCATTTAGCACCTTTGTACCTTTGTATTCTTAAAATATCTGGTAAAAATATTGAAGTCTTTGTTAGCGGCAGAACAAGATTTAGGTGCTGGGCTGATTTATTTTATTGACGATGATATTTTATGAACAAAAAATCAGAAAAAAAAATTTAATTAACTTATATTTACTTAGAAAACACTTGAATTCATGATAATATAATAAGACGTATATTATAGCAAGATCATTAACGATAAACATGCTGCCATTCAACAGTTTTGCAACAGTCTAAACAAGATTTCAATTTTAATTGTATAATAATATGTGGACAATAAATTTTTAATTAATTTGTAAATATAGATTGGAAATAAGTATAATTTGGTTTTATTTATTATGCTTGACGGTTATACTTATAAAACGAGTATACTGTTCAAGAAGTGAATAATAATTTGTCTTGAACATTACTTATAATCATGCATGATGCATAAGTATTAAGTATGCAAGTATGCGTGTTAAAGGTTTCTTAGTGTTTATTATACTACTATAATGGAACGATTTCACTACAAAAAAAAAAAAAAAACTATAATTATTTCGCTCTTGACGGGCTTTGATTATTGAGCAACTAAATCATGCAGTACCTACTTTATAGACGTAGGCACGTAGTTACGCAAATATATTATCGTTATTTAAAATTTATTATACGATATAAACCTTTTTTATATGTATTATAGCATGAATTTAATATAATTTTGTGCTTCGTTTTTTGATCGTAATCAATTATTATTGAAAAAATATTATATTCTCATCTACAAAAATTATTTACGTTTTTTCAAAACGGTTAAATGTCTACTATGTACGTCATACATAATAATATACTGTGACTTATATCAATATTGTTTTACGTTATTAATTGTCTTGACACAATAGTTCTAAATACCATAATAACTAGTTATTATTTTTATACTTTTTTAATGAAACATTTTGTGTTACAATATGAGTTCCATTTTATATATTTTATGACTCGGACTTACCGATTTTTGATATGGACGGGTTACTATGGTATTATTATTATTGGTATTCTGTTATTGTGAAAATGTCTTGATCCACTGTCTATCGTCGGTGTGCAGATTAATACTCTTGAAACTTTAGAAGGCAGTATAATGTATATATGGTATATATTATATCTCAAGCAATATTGTTACGAAATGATATTCAGTGGAATTGATGAGATTATATCGTATTGCTAGTTTTCTGTTAAGCCACGCATAAAGGGAGACTTACTAAATAATAATAATAAATTATAATTACAATTGATCGTCGTTAACGTTGTCTACTGATTTGTAATTATAACGATTCCAATATTCGTCATATTTATCTATCAGATTGTAGGTGCTTCAAACGGATTAAATCGTATCAAGTCTTTACATCTATTATATATCGATCTACCTAAGTTGTATTTTATTTTAATCTTGCCTAAAATATATAATATAGAGTTATTTAAAATGAATCATCCGATGATTTTCACTTATCTTCCCGGGTCACCTAATTTTACTTTATGTGACTACGTATTTTGAGGATCTGTTAAAAATATTGAATCATTATCACTTTTATCGTCAACTAAAGAGGAGTTAAAAATTATAGCACTCAATTGTGACAAGTATGTATGGAATGAAATAGAGTTTCGATTAAATGTTGTTTATAGGGTAAACGCAGATTTTCTGAAAATATTATTCTATATTATAATCTATATTGTGATAAAAAAAATAAACACGACATTTATATATAATTTCAGGTAAATTTATATTTATCGTGAAATTAGCAGTTATAATTTTAATTTAATTTTAAATAGTACCTATGTTAATAGTTATAAATACATTCTGATATTAAAAAATACATTATTCTCTATTGTGTAAAAATGAAAAATCCATTTATATTTTTCAGATTATTTTTATCCTTCTTTCTATTCATTTTTTTTTTTTTTACCATATTCTATGTGCACTTTAAATCCGAGGTCTAACCAAACGTCTGATCCTTCCATAATATTAAATATTAATGTCTTATAGTACTATCCTTATTCACGCACAATCCTTCGTTTTCTTTATGTTAAAAGTAAATACGCAATATGTAAAATTTAATATTTTTACATTTTACACTACAGTATAGTTTTATACACACATAACCATAATACTATGCAGATTTTTATTTTATCATTAAAAAATATATTTATTTATTTTTATTCACCAACATCGTTTGCTATAATTATTTCACAATTTGTGTACGGCGTACAATAAAATAAATAACGATATTGTTCATTATTTATTATTTTTTTTTTTTTTAGGAATTTGTTAGATTGAAATTGATAACAAAAATATTAAAATAAACACATTATCTTGCAGCAGTGTGTACTGTGTAAGTACTTCAATAAATCAATTCACAAACACAATTTCTTTAATATGTAACACATCAAACAATAATATAACAATTTATTTTGTGTGTAACGATTCAAGTTTGAGTTTTTAGAGATACAACCGTATAAAATATACAAATATAAACTGTAGTTAAGAGTATGTACTATTTAGGTACAAATCCATTATAATAAAATGGCTTGAAATCAATCTTACACATCCTACGCTCGCAGTCTCATGCATTTTGCATTTTCGCTTCTGTTGTTTTGATTAGGTCAATAGGTCATCTATATACTATGTTAATGTATACAAAATACATACAGGATGTTCAATAAGTTTTGAAACTGTTATTAGACTGAGGCTGATAAATAATAATATAATATATATTATTAATGATGTTGTTAAATATTTTACATTATAAATTTACGGCATTGCTATCTGTTATTGCTCCGTGTTGTCATTAAAATATAAATACAGTAATTACGAGTACTCAAAATTATTAAAAACTCTCAGTACAAACTCAGTGATATATTTAAATTCGATTTTTCGGAGCGTGCAAACAACGTGATTACACCCACAACGGTGTTAGAGGAGAGTTAAAATTGAAAATATTTACCAGCGATTCGATATTAGGTAAGTACCTATTTGTGTATTGTGCTGTACGTATATAGTTTAATAAAGAATAATTGTTAAGATTAAATTCCTATTTGTTAAAATGTCTGAATTTTATAAATTATTCAAAAATATTCAAATAACAACATACGAGTATAATACTATCATAATATATTATAATTTAGGTATTTATAGTTTATACAGATCATACGCAGTACGTATAATTCGTTATTATATTGGATAACACACAATGAAGTTATTTTCAAATCTAATAAGACATTTACATAAGTCAATAATTGTGTATAGAAAGTAAACATAATAATAATATTTAAGTTTAATTTGAAATTTTAAACTACTAAATTGTGTATAGGCAGCACTCTTAACTTTGACATAGACATTTGTCGAAAATTAAACTTTAGTAATTTAACATCGTTCACTAACATAATATAGTTGTGGTCTATATTATTATATTATTATTATTATTATTATTTCATACAATAATACGTAATAAAAAATTTTTAAGTGTGATGAGGCAATAACAATATACTCCAATATCCGATGCATCAATCTATTGCTTCGATATAAATATAACTTATACTAAAACCGTTATTTTAATATTATGCAAAACTATTAAATAAAATGGCAATTTTAATAATATTGCATTAAATGATAAAACATTTTTATCTCACTTTTAAAATTCAAATTTATAAAAAAAAAAATAAAAGTCATGATATTATATTATTAAGATTAAATAATGCAGACACAAAATCGATATTAATTTAACGTAGTGCAAAATAAGGAATGTAAAGAGTTTGTCATATAGACTTTATGACGATGTCGATACTAATAAAGAATAAATACCTGTATACCTATATGTTCCATTACGACAATAGTATAGCGTGTATCAAATATTTAAATCCAAAAATCGCTCGACAAGAACTATAGGTAAATAGGTACCTACCTACAAAGTCGTCCGTATACCAAACACTGAACGACGCGTGCTACGAAAAATTGAAACTGATGTAACAAATGTGGTTTCAAAGAAATTTAATCTCATTTTATATTTTTCTTCTCTCTCTCTCGAAAAAAAATACATCGCAGACATCATAACTTTTATAAAATGGACATAAATATAACCGACGCGACGCCAATATCGGCCGATCATTTATTTATTTTTTATATAATAATATATCGATCTATATATGTCGAGGACTCATCTTTAAAACTTATTATAATAATAATATTATATTGTACACAGTAAGCCGCGTGACATAATATCATTATGTTGTACAGTGTAATGTATAGTGTTCGCGAGCGTGGCATTTGACGTTTTTGTATTTTGTCAGTTTGTTCCGGACGGGTAGTCGTTGTAATTCTCTCGACACTCGACAGCCAACACGCACAGCGTACACGCAATCGGCCGAACGAAGCCGCAGCTGGGACTGTGCAGCCGCGTGGATGGCTGACGTTATCTGCGTAATAACAATATTACCGTTTCCGCACCGATCACCCGGGATGACGCGAAAAACGTTTATTTTTTTAAAAAAAAAAAAAAAAAACCAAAAAGTACCTGTATATTTTTTTATAAAATACTAACACTAAAAATAGGAATCCTTGACATTCGGGTGATTTGAAATGTTTGAAACGATATACATTGTGGTTAGAAATACTCTATATACGGACGGAACCCTATAAGATAATTCATATATATTTAATATTATATTATGATATTATTATTACGGTCAGGAAAAATTATTAATACACGCACGAGTCTCGTCAGCAATGAGATTAATAACGGTAGCGCGGGAAGCGTGGTACGGTCACGAGTTATCTCGTTTTTCGTGATCAAACCACGTTTTCCAAAATAACTAAATAGTAAATTCGAACTAATATCGGAAACCATGGATTCAACGAGTTAAGAATTTCATTACATGTTATGTGTAACATAACAACACTAATGCGTATTCTTCGATTAGCTTATTGTCTGAAACGATCACACACACACACACACACACATACCTACGTAATTACGTCATTGGTGCCGAATACTGATTAATCACGAATACGTACGTCGTACACACACGTACACAGATAGACTAGATCGTTTGATACTTTTTAAAACGATTTGTAAATTATTGATCAGTGATCACATGTATTATAGTAGATTTCAGAATAGTGTTTATCATTATTTATTTGTATGTAGGTATATACGTTTTATAATAGTTACTACACTATTATGTGTGCTAATAAAGTATGAATCAATAGCAGATCCATATGTCACCTAATGAGGGGGTGGGGGAGGTCGATTTTCAAAAATTAAATTACCTTTTTTTTTATTTAGCCTGTATTGGAGGCTAATATTATTCGCATTTTTTCACCTATACAACTAAATAAATCTAAAGTGAATAAACCTAATACCTAAACAATAAATAAAAGTTTTTTTTAATATTTATTAAGTTACACAATTATAAACAATATACTATTATTAAAATTGTTGAATTGTATGATTACAATTATCTACAAAATCAAATAAATACATTTTTATTTCTTCTAGCCATATCTTTCACATTTAATTGAACTATGTCACTATATGGACGTATAAAAGTGCTAAACCAAACAAGCATTTCTAATGTTTCCATACTATGAACTGCCAGAAAGAATCATAACTAAATAATGCACTATATATAGTTATTAGCATTTAGCAGTATCATAAAAATAGAAATATCGGATTTCAGTCCAATAAAAATAACGTGATAAACACAAGCCAAGGGGGGGATCAATCACTCCATTACCCTCCCCCTTGTATCCGTCAATGGCAGGAATAAAATTGTAAGATAACATCATTAGTAGTACCAACAAAATCTAAATATACTACTGATATTATATTTAAATTAATAATGTTTATAATGATTATAATAATATATCTTTCAAGGTTGATAACAAAATAAAAAGGTCAGTTAAAAATTAAAGCAATACAAAATAATATTAAATCTCTAAAATTATTGTTATGCTAAAGTTAAGATGACTATTTTAGGTACTGAATTTAGAAAAATTTAACTGTCGGTTTTAATTTATTGCCATTTACTATGTCAACACTCCTACTATTATAGTTTATATGGTTCATGCAATGTAATCCAAAAACAGAAGGCAAATATACCTATTCCCGAAATGTATTGAGAAACGTTTAATTTGATAAATTAATATTGTACCGGTAGGTGCGTAATTTAATTAACATTGCCAGCAAATTTTAAATGTAAAATTGATTGATGATTACTATATAGAAAAATATTCTACCTCAACTGTTCAATCATGTAAGGGAAGGGATATAATTATTATAGTTATTATAAAAGGTATACCATCTACCTCTAATAATATGTTATTAAAATACGTTTCCAAAATAAATTTACCAATGTGTTTTATACTTTTATAGTATTCTCAAGATGTAACAGACAGTAGTGTTCAATAGATTAAACTACACTGTATTATAAATTTACTGAATAAATTATCAACAATTATTTAGGTTTATTTATTATGTATTTTATCTAAAGTATTTTAAAAATGGAATCATAATCGAAAAATAATTATAAATATAAAAATAATAAGTGTTATTTATTTTATAAATGGCTATGTTATTTTTTATCCGTAACTATTCATAAAGGTATAATACAAATCGTATATTATGTAATTTTAATATTTATAATGTTATGATATTGTCCCCTAAATTTTAAATAGGTAGTTTAAGTCTTTTATACTATATAATTATACACCCGATTACTGATAAAAAAAAAATAAAGGCACGTGGCGTACATATAAATTATGACATTTTATCTAGAGATTTAGACGTTAGAACACGTGTTCAATAGTTTTACTTTAAACGTTGTAATTACATATTATAATTACTTATATATTAAATTAGACCTGTTGTAAAACATACCTTTGGGATGAATGGTAATGATTCTTTTAATGTTATCTTGTAAAACTGACACTTCTGTACCAAATCTTTCATATTTATAATATCCAGTGTTTGAATAGTTTCCACAAAACGATCGCTGTAAATAGAATATTTCTGTTATTAATTAATATTTACTAAACACATAAGTAAAAATTTTTATTTAAAACGTGTAAAAATATTTATATTCAACGATGTTCGTATAAAAAACTTCACATAACATACTAAATGATTTGTCTTAAAGTAATAAAGAAGAAGATTCACAAACTATAATATTGAATCACATTTTTTTATTTTAAGTTATGCAGTGATTATTTACATTTAAATATCCGAATATTCAAAGGCTTAGGATTTTTTTTTAAATAACTAAGATTATATAATTATTTTTGTTAAGCGATAAATGTTTGGTTTTATAATAATGTATGTGAACACCTTTTGAAACAGTAAAAATACTTCAATCTTGATCCTCAAACATTGAAGATGATTTTAAATATTGAATTGGATCTAGTTGGTGATTTGAGAATTTAAAAACTAAAAAATTCCTAGAACTTCTCAAAATTATTATGAAAATTATAGCGAAAGGGTTATTTTTCTTCCATAATTTATAAAAATGATAGTCATCTCAAAAAAAATTCTTATTATTACAGGTGAATCAAATCTAATTGATTTTAATGGTATACGAAAAACTTTAAGCTAATATTAAAATGTTTAATATTTAGGTATACTTAGGTATTTAAAACTTATAAAAATTTAAATGTGAATAAATTCATCATTAAATAATAAAACTATGTTATATTACTTGGTAAATCAATCTATATATAATACAAGTAGTATATTAAAATTAATTATAATATTATTTAAATAATAAAAAAAAGTAATAATAATAATTATCATTGACTTACAATATTTTACATCTGTTGAAATATGAATTAATCAGTGAAAAAAAACTAAATATAAAACACCTATTTTTTAAAGTTGTATAGTACTTTTGATAAAAAAATGTTGTTCACTAAATAGTTAAATTAATAGACTATAGACGATAGAATAAACTACTTAAATATATAATATACTATAATATCTGTTAGATGACTGTGGAAATAATATGTGCAGTGTTTTTTTTTAATAAACTATGCCAGCAGTATTATAGTTACATCGTCTATAGGTTTATTTTGTTTTTTTTTTCATTGACCTTTTTAATAAAGTTAAAATATTTATTAATACTGTAACCGAAACCGATTATATTTAATATTTATTTTTACTAAAAAAAAATCTCTTACAAATTAGAAACTATTACTATGCTTAAAGTGTTTCAAACCTAACTCGTAATTAAATAGAGTTCATTCATTGTAACAGATGTGTTGAATATGAATTCAATGTTAACTATTTGATTAGAAAAAATGATTGTGAGCAATGAAACGAAAAAAATCAAGGAAAATTTATGTAGCTTGATTTACATTATAGTATACTCATATTAATATTTCGAGGTAATTTCTTAATTTAAAAGATTGAACAACTGCTTTATCATAAAAAAAAAAAAAAAATAGGTACATTATTGTATATTCAATAGAGATTTATCACTTCGTTCAGAATCTAAAATATTGTAGATCGGAGGTACTTTAAATTATATTTATATAAATTTAATCTTTACTTACTCTTGGGACAAAAAATTAACATTTTTAAACAAATAAGAATGTATTTTTTTCCATCTAAACACAGGTTTTTCTTCTTTTTTTGGTATTTTTATGATTTTTTCTTTTGTGATAAATTAAGTTTTCCATTTCTTATTTTAAAAAGAATGATTCACAACAATATGTGACTACAATAGTACCAAAATCTAAATAAATTAAATAAAGCGACTAACAAGGGTAAAAAATAATATATTCTTAGAATCTGTAGTTCCAAACAGTTTATTTTTTTCAGGAAAATAATGCGCAAGCAGTTCCAACCACCATTAGTAGTGTCATAATAATAATAAAATAAACATTGTATTTTTGGTCGTGAAATTCAAACTATACATAACAAACATTACAATATTATATGTACCATACTTCAATAAAAAAAATATACGTGATTATATAGGTATTTATTATATTTTTTCTTGTTATTGAATTTACGGATATAAATAACTTTGTATAGTTTAGTACATTTAACTAATTAGTTTAAAAAGAGAAAAAAGGACAATCATTGTAAATTACTTGCAGTGGAATAAGGAATGCGATTATTGATCTTTTGCTAAATTGGGTCGTTTGGTACTTTTAGATTAACTGAGGACTTTCATACAGGAACAGGTATTTCAACAGTAATTTTAAAAGGGACGCTAGCGTTTACTTTACTGGTCCGTTTAAATTTTACCGTCCTTTACTTTTTAAAACTGTGTCAAAAGGTCATCTTTATTCTTTCTGGAAAATTTGTTATTTTTTTATAATAGTATATGCACATGCTCGTCTCTAAGTAGTTGTAGTATATACAATATATTCAACTAAATATATTACTGGAAATTGAAAACTTAACAATTTGTTACTATCACTGGAATCGGTTAATATATACATTGGTTAAAAATAGAAAGAAAACTCTTTTTGTTTTAAAACTGACACAGTTTCGTTAAAAATTATAAAAATATTTTTATTTCAAAAAACGACGTTGAATTAAAATAATACTATATTGCGTTTTAATAAAGTAATAATCAAAACAAAATATAAGATTCAAAATTACTAGGTATTATGTGCAGTTATAAATTATATAATTATAATTATAAATACCAAAATACACTTATATTCTGATTATCATTTTAAATTATATTTAAGAAATTCAAAAATTTTATTTCCAGAAACTAATTAATATATACATAAATATGCATTCATAATTACACAGAAGTTAAAAATAATCTTGATTCTAAGATTATAATTTAATTTTTCTTAATTTCGTAATCTATATTTATACATATTATGAGTATCATTATTATTGTATTTTATCATATATTTTTTAGATTTGAATGATGAATAAAGACAATTTTTAAAGAAAGAATGCTACACGATCTTAAACTCTGATGAAGGTTTGTGGTACTAAATTGAAGCAAGTTTGAACTTTTGGGAATAAAAATTTCATAGTAATTATTAAAACAGTTGGGAAAAAAATATAATGGAATTTTTTTTGAATTTTAATATTGTATTAAAATATTTTTTTAGTATCAAAAGTAACAAAAAGTTAGATGTTTTCTACCTAAAATAGTTTTTCATCGTTTATTTATTTTTTAATGCCAGTTAAATTCATCAATTCATTATAGTAACCTAATAAATTATGAGGGGCACTCGACACATCTTATTGAACATCTAATTGACGGCTTTTTAATATTATATCAACATATATGGTTTAAACAATAAGATAATTTTCAATATCTAATTAAGAGTAAATAATAATAAGTCTATGTCGTTTGCTTTTATTATGGCATAATTGAATTAATTTGTTATTTTTTACTTTGCATTCAATTCTGAGGCCTAATTAAAATTGAAATATACAAATAAACAATTTATTTTGTTCTCAACTACTCAAATTGGAAACTACTGGATAATTTTCATTAAAAGTTATATAAATAAATTTATTGAGACTTGAAGACTTTTCCGTTTTTTTAAAAAAATTCTAAAATTCAACAACTATACTATTGCTCATGCACGAATGTTGTTCTTAAAAAAATAAGTAACACTTTTTGTTTCTTCCAGTATGTAGTCAGTGGTAACCAAAATTAAACAAATATCTGGTAATGATCAAATTTTAATTTAGTTGTCATGGCAAGAAAATATCTTTTTAAAAATGTCATTCTGTTTATTTATTATTCTCAAGTTTAGTATCTAAACTGATTTATTCATGAAGATAATGCAATTAAACCGAAACGTTTCAAGCCCAGGAGGATTATTGCTCATCTCCATTGGATTTGTCCACTGAACAAACACACCAACGTCACCAGCCCATAAACTGATGTATACTCAAAATAAAACACGCCGAAAATCGTATTTTATAATTTTTAATTTTGTCGTACTGGGAAAAGTCGGGTGATAAAGCTATTGCGTTATACTTATGCATAAAAAAATCCATACTTTAAACCACTAAAGTGTTTTGCTATAAATCACTGTTAAAAATTTACGTCGGCAACGGTTGCCATCGTGCTACAGCCTACAGTATAGTATTATTGTAAACAAATAATATGATATTGTTATGTAAATTATTATGTATACGATTATATTAAGTTCACGTTTTTTTTTTGCCCACCATCAGACAGAATCGTTTCGAGTGAAGTCATTTTCAAATGAGGATGTATTCGGCAACAATATTGTGCCTGTGCTTTTGCGTTTTTTCAGAATCATTGGGGGGTTTCACGGTTTCGAATCGTTTCGGCCTGTCGACGTCCGAATACGCGAGGTCTGGCACGTCGTACACCGTTGACACGAACGCTCTCGCTTACGACGGAATACCTGCCGAACACAGATCGTCACGACCGCGGACCTGCCACTGTTCGCAACGCACCGCCTGTCCTCAGATGACCGGATACCATCCACCGCAGTCGACGTGCTGTCAAGTGCAGACGAGCAGACGCACGATGCCACCGTGGCCAACCCACCGGACATTACTGCCGTCATGTACGACTTGTCGGACTCTACCACCGTGTACGACATGTCGGACTCTACCGTCGTGTACGACATGTTGGACTCTACCGTCGTGTACGACTTGTCGGACTCTACCACCGTGTACGACATGTCGGACTCTACCGTCGTGTACGACATGTCGGACTTTACCGTCGTGTACGACCTGTAGAACTCAACCACCGTGCACGAGATGTCGGACTCCACCGCCGTGCACGATATGTCGGACTCTACCGTCGTGTACGACCTGTAGAACTCAACCACCGTGCACGAGATGTCGGACTCTACCTCCGTGCACGACTTGTTGGACGCTTAATCCATGCACGACACGTCGGACGCTGCCCCCGTGTATAAAATGTCAAACGACACGACCGTACCCGTCACCGATGTTAGTTTTACACGTCGAACTTCCCGAGAGGCCATGCTACACGCCAATGCCGAGCGACACTCCGCCTAGTCGCGGCGACGGAGGCTATGGAATCGCGTGGTCAGATAATACGACACCGTCCGCGATCATAAACAATTTTCATCAGTTTGGCACGACTAGAAGGCCGTGCCGCCAGCCTACCAAGTGTCCGTGCACATCGATGATACCTATAATGCAGCCTTGTAATTGCAAGATGCACGATTAGTTGATTCGAGTTTTTCTAGACATTTTTTTTTTTTTTTGGTTTTAACTTTAGTCTTGTATAAGGTTAGATACATACAGTATTATGTATTGCAGTCATTAAATAAAATCATGATTTTGTAAAAAAAAAAATAATAATAACTGTTCAGTTTTGAAATAATAAAATGAAAATAAATAAATATTATTATTAATAATATAAGCCTATATTTTAATGTTAATACAATACATAAGTGAATAATTTTGTTTAAATACATAATCTACGGATTATAATTAGTAATAATTTGCTATACGAAAAATATTTACACGTTATATACATAATTTCCATAATTTATTGTAATGTGTTAATTTTATTATACGAAGGAAACTGTAATAGAAAATGCTACTACTATTCGATAATTTAATATTTAACTTTAACTATGATTCAAACAATTTAAAAATACTATCTATAGCATCACAAGAATTGGTTAATTATTATTTTATTATGTTTAATTGGTGGAGTTTAATATCAGTACAATAAATTAAGCTGAAAATTACCCTGGTCAAAAATTGTGATTCTGTTGTAAAAAAAAAAAAAATATATGTTGTAATTAAAATTTACAACATAATAAGTTTTATTCTTTTTTGTTGTTTTATAACGCTTAAAAAACAGCTGATGCAATTAAGCTATTATATTTAAAGTAACCTTTTTACTGATTGTATGAAGAGAAATTGGGTAAGCATTATTTTCACATACAACATTATTTGTACCTAATATTTACTTTTATTGCTTTATGAACTAATTTGAAAATGTGAATTTAAATGTACACAATAAAAACCGTTCCGAAAACCTCATTAAATTAAAATATTGGACTAGGTATTGGACTTATAAGACTAAAAATTATTTTATCAATAGAATTAAGTATATTAATAATATTTTACCAGAAATATGGAGTGTGCAATAAATTTTTGACGAATGGTCTCGCATCCACGTCTTTGCTTAGCATTTTTGTTGCCATTTCTTGTAATTGTGCCGGAAGTTTAGGCAATACATTGTGAATTTGATTTTCCAACTAAACAAATACACAAACAAAATTTATATAGATTAAAAAAGATTTTTTTCAATAAAAACAAGAGTTAATATTCACGCAAAAAAAATTATGTTGTTAATATTTATTTCAAAGAATATAATATTTTCTATGGTCTGTGTAAATTATTTATTTATTTTTAATTTAATACAAGCTATATTGTAAGAACTGAAGTAATTTACATTTTTAACACTGAAATGTAGATTAAAATTAATGTTTTTAAATTATTTTATAAACTAAAATACATTTTACATAAAATATAATTATTTTAATATTGAATTATAATCATCTGCGTAAATTATATAAATATTAAATATAATTGTTGAATCGTTATTTTTTAATTAAAAATCAAAAATAGCCATTTGTAATATAATTATAGAAACAATTTAATAAGTAAAACAAAACAATAAAAAATCATAATAGTTAAAAAAAAAAGCTTGTTCTATTGTTGATAGGTAATTTAAATGTATGGTATACGTCATACTTAAAATATGATTTCCAATATATAAATTGTATTAAAATAATAATATATAATTTTATGAAACTACAAGGCCTTAGCTAAATGTAATCGATTAAGTAATTGAACATTTTTTTTTATGTTTTTAAAATTGATGTATGCATTCATAAAATATTAATACTTTTTTTTTGTCCTTTGAGATAAATTCTACAATCAATACTTAGTTTTTTATACAATTTAAATAAATATATATTGTCAACATTTAATACATCATAAATGTTGACAAAACTATCGAAACTGATTAACGGTATAATTAATAATATACATTAAAACATTGCAACCAAAGTGATTAGCATATATATACTATATGTTAAATAAGAAGATAAAACTTAAATAATTTAAGTTTTATCTTCTTATTTATTTATTTTTATTTATTTATTAATAAACCAATAATTGATGTAATTTGTAATACACTTGGCCGCAAAGTGAAAATAGTTTTATACACCAGTTACCAGTACAACGCTTAATATAATTATACTTAAGAAGTAAAAGCTTAGTGAAATTAAAAATGAGATAAGGGAAATAAACGATCTTAAAAATAGACCGTATTAAAAAACACTAAAAGTTCAAAACACTTATTTCTTGTATTTTAAAGAGGTAACAATTTAAAAATAAAACTGAAATATCTATTGATTTATTTTACAAGTTTTAATACGAAGCATCATGATTTTAAAACTCTGGAACTTTTCATTTTTAATTAAGGTCAATAAAAGTTTTTTTATAAAATAAGTTTTAAGCATAAAAAGGTTTTTGAAAATATTGACTAGTTAAATTTTACCATTCAGTCTGATACAAAAAACATTGAAGCTTTATAAAATTTGGAATATGCATTATATTATTAATTTATTGCTATTATCTTCAATGATTATTAAATAAAAATTATAAATAATAATAAAAAAACAATTTTAATTATTTTTCTTTAGATACATGGTTATCAGCTGTTATAGGTATTTTGCATTAGTGCATTACCTTTATAGAATCTTAGCTGGTAAATGTGTTATATAATATGTTATATTGTTTTTATAAGTTTATATTGGAATAACGTTTGATATATTTAACATCTGAATGATTAATTTTATAAATTATTATTTTATACATTTTCTTTTTAGAAAAAGGGGTATAATTTGACTCCGTATATTAATCAGTGTAATATAGTATTGATATTATTACACCGAGTATATTAAAATTGTTTATAATTTATTTTTACTGTACAAAACATGTGTATAAAAAATATCAGTTTTTTAAAAAAAATCTGTTTATGTATAGTTTATGTTTAATAAGTAGAGAGTTATATTTCAAAGTATTTATTCGTTTTATATAGATAAAAAATATATTGTTTTTTTATAATTTAATTAATTTTTTTTTATTAAATTGAAATTGTGATTGGTTTTTGTTATAAAAATTGTTGCTAATTACATTTACATTTACAATTACACTTTTAAATTTACATTAATTAAATTTATACTTACCACATCTAATTGTTTCATGTACGTCGAGCTGCTGTGGTTCGCTTGTATTAATGGTCGACCGTTATTAAATATCGCAAATATAACCATTCCCAACGAGTACATATCACTGTGAGAACTACAATATGAAGACAATTGGACTTCTGGAGCTAAAATGAGACATTATTATTTATTGTTGTTAAAAACAAATTTATTGATTATATGCTCGTTATATTTATTATATTATATATGCAGAATATTACAGTCATATTTAAATTATAGGCAACGTATATTCCATTGTCGTAAGTATTCATTTAATTTATATTATTAGATATATATCTAAATTAATAGTATATTATAGTTTATAGTATATTTATATATAGTAATGAGATATACTTATATTACCGTATAAAATGTATATAATATTATCAAACTCACCTATATAATCCAAATCGGGTTGTGCCATTTTTGGTAGTCTGGACGTCCATGGTGTACAAGTAATCCGCTCTCTAGCTTCAGTCTGAACTGCAACATAATTATTTATACGATGAAAATAATAATAATAATAAATGTTTTGTTAAATATAAACATGAGTATGTTTAAAATAAACGTTAGAATGAATTATATTTTAGTGTTTTTAAAATTATTTGAGTATTGTTTTTGGTATGAGCCATTGAAATGGAAAATGCTGTTTAAATATTTATAATGATATCTTAAAATATGTATGAGATATTCTCTCCCTTAGGAACGTTTACAAAATACTAAATAAATTCAAAAAGAAAAACAGAAATAAACATTAGGTTAATTAAAATAATTATAATAATAATATAATATAATACAATTATTTATATTACTGTTAATTTAATTTAAGTTCTTTAAAAACGATACAACTGTTGTAGATTAAGTAATATAAAATTTTAATTATGGCAATAATATATATATTGTGCATTAAAAAGGTAGTGTTTTATAATATCTTCTTTTATATCAAAGGTATGACATTTAAAAAGCCTATAGGTACTTAGCGTTGACATTTGTTGAACTTTGTTCAGTTTTATAGATAAATAATTATGTTTTTAAAATAAACGGAAAATAATCAAATTAATAATTATTACTAAACTAATATAATATAACCTTACAAAGCCGTAAAATAATAAATGTAATAATGATATTTCTATGTTTAATATTTTCTTGAATAATACGTGTCACAAAATTAATTTATTGAAATCATTATTTTTTTTTAAATTAATTTTATCAATGATTTTTTATGAGTTGTGTAATAGCAGTGGTTGTAAATATTATAATACAGAATAAGAAAATAATCGTTTAATACAATTTTGCGAATGGTGTAATATTATTCACACGTATTTTAGAGACAAAAATATATAATTTTATGATTTTAGGTTGATTCAATTCGACGATGAATAAAACTGACAAATATATCTACGTGATCATTAATTCAAATTCCAGTTGCAACTTTCTGTTGTACCTTTGTAGCCAACTGTGACAAATAATTGAAATGAACATGTTTCTATTACGACACTAAAAGTTTTAACGACAAAAGTATTTCGTCCTTTTTACACCTCTTACTCTCCGCGGGGACAAGTTATAAAAACTTTTATTAAGAAGTTTATGGATACCAGTAGTGTTGATATTTGGTAGTAAATGGCTTAGGTGCAACCAATATCCAACTAAATAATATTTTTATTATTATTATTATATGGTTATAAATAAACAACAGGAAATGTACTCAATAATAAAACGCATTAAACATCAAGCAGTCTTTGGGGATTTTAGTGTTACTTAACAATTCATTGCTTCCTAAAACAATAATAATTTTAAATAGTACGAAAAAACGCACTTTCCAAGCATGCTATTTTCCTGCAGGTTTCTAAACGTAATTTATGCTTCTGAAATAAATTATAGCCAATATTACCTATTAATATTTTACGGCCTACTCAAATCATATAAGTTCGATTTGTAATTACGAAAACGACGTACACATATAATAAAATGTAAAATATAAAATATATATTAAATTAAATAACCGCAATTAATTACGATTTATTATTATTTTCACTCAATGTAGGTATCATTGAATTGAAAAAAAAAAACATTTAATCGATTATTAATGTTGAAAAATTATAATGTAAGGTATGCAATGGCAAAAAGTGTTAGGATTGAAGAAAAAATAGTTTTTGTAAAAAATCAACAGTATTAGCAGTCATGGCATTTCAAATTGTGACCATTGCATTGAAAGATATAACTCGCATAATAGTATTATCTATACACAAAGCATGGAATCTAAAACAAAAACAAATTTAAACGAATTATTTGATAAAAATAATATTTCATCATACGTATTTCGTCGTGAATGTAATAAACATTGTTTATAAAATTATATATAAAAATTTATAATAGTAAAAATGTTTATATTTCTATGGAAAATAAAACGGTAAATATTCCGTTAAAGTTAAAGTGAATGCTTCGAAAAAAGTTTCATTGAAGGAATTTGATAATGCAAGGAACTAATACTAAAAATAAATAGATGTTCATTATAATTTTTTTAACTAGTTTCACAACAGTACCATTATTGGTGGTTGTATATTGTACTTGTATGTAATGTTATATATAAGTATTTCATACTTTTGAAACATAAAATATATAATAATTATCTAAGTTGTTTCGTGGGTGGAATTTGTTTTTTTTTTTTTATTTTAATAATTATGATATGGTTTCATCCATCTGAAAAGAATATAACCTCAATTTTATGGTGAAATTAAATATGGCGAAGTTAAGTATTTGACTGATTTGACTGTATAATAAGAATTAAAACTAAAAAAAGTTATGTATAGGTAATTAAATAGACCCAAGCTCTTTATGTGTAAGTGAATATTAAAACTAAAATATAATACACGGTATTTAGGTAGGTATTGTTTTTTTATACAACTCGAAACATAAATATTACGAGTATTTAGAAATAGTAATATTGTATTCGTATTTTTGTTTTAAATTGTAATATTATATTATAAATTAAATTTGAAATAAATTATACTCAAATATTTATATACATTTTTATATCAAACAATTAATTTGCTATGTTAAATTAAAAGTTTAAACGAGTGAAAATCAAAATGACTAAAAAATTGTACGTAATATTATGTGCAGTAAAGAATTTAATTCGCTTTATTCGTTATAGTATCAATGCTTTTAAGTACAGCTGTTGCTGAAGTTTACATATTGAGAAACTTTAAACTATTACAATGTGCGCAATACGCATTGGGTTAATACTATAATAGTTGTATATAAATTAGACTGTGCCAATGTGCTTATTTTAAGACAATATTTTGCTAAGGAAATTAAATTAAATTATTTCCCTTGTACTAGTACTAGGTACTTATAAAATAAATGGTCTAATAGTCTATAATGAAAAGAATACATTATGTCGTCAAGGACTTATACAAACTTAAACTACCTTAATAATATGATATTAGTTACTAACATTTTGTCTTGACTAATCATGTTTAACTAAATACGATGTTAACATTTTAGAATAAAATATTATTGATGAGGGTATAGGTGATTTACAGAAAATACAATAATTGGTATAATATAATATGCAATAATATACATACGTTTTAAATGTTTAATGTGTTATATTCAAAGTAAACAAAAAAATATGACGATGCTATAGAAAATATGAACAAACTGTTCATCTTTAAATGCGTTACCTAATAAATAAAACCTACATTAATTGTTGAATTATACATTTTAATGAAACGGATTTCAAAAAATAATACATGGTCAAGTCATTTTTAAGGATTTCTGAAAATCAAGTTTTCACGAATATACTATGGTTTATGCCATGTATATATTCTATGGCCGTATACTATTATTTCAGGTAACCTTAATAACGGTTAAATAGACCCCAGAATTAACACTGAGGATTAATTCCGGTGCCATTTCTTCACACAAAATACTCTTGTCCTTGGACAGGGTATCAGCCGCCATTAAATTTTGACGGCTTAAAATCGTACATACCTATATATATGCGAGTATATATAGGTACCTCAAATGATAATAGTTATGCATTTGTGCGTATTAAAACTTAACCACATCGCTATCTACTTAATAATTCAAATGGTGGTTGGACACTAAACAAACCATGTTAGTAAAGACGGTAAAGTTGCTTAATGTATAGTGAAACCGGTAAAGAAATAAGGTAGGTAGGTAAGTAGAATAATAAGTAAAGACTTATTCGAAAATAACTTGATTAAAGTTAAACAAAAACAAAAAATCATTACTTAACTTAAGTGGGCTGGCATTATAGGATAGATTTCTAAAACACTCGCATAAGTGCAATATTTCATACTTTATTATCAATACATCAATATTTATACAAACTGCAGTAGTTGAATAGTATAATATTATGATCTATAGTCTATATTAATATTATAAAGAGGTTAAATTTGATTTTATATTGAGGGTATATATATTATATCGATTAATTTGAAAGAAAACAAAATGATGACTATAAAATATGAAAAAGTCAAAAAATCGTTCTAATTTAAGTAAACGCAGGAAATATTCTTAGCGGAGTTTATTTTATTTTAAAAAGTATTTTTAAATACAGGACTATGATGTGATACTCTCATATTGATTCTCAAAATCTCTACGGTATACGATGTAGAATGTGGATTTTAGAATAATTAACACATAATTGAAACCCAAATGATAAAACTATACACAATATGCAATTAGTCAAATATATATTAGTATTTAATTCGTAATAAGTGATTTTATCCATATCAGATATTATATTGTAATATATTCTTAAAATAATAATAATAATAAATAATTTATTAAATTCTGGTTGTTTTAAATTTTAACTAATCATTTTGATTGTTATTTATTTTTACGATTTTTTAATAATTTAGTGGTGTAACTTTTAGTGTTGTTTTTTTAATAAATATAATATTTATGATTTTATTAATACAAGAATAATATGAATAAATATTATAAACAAAATGTACCTATTGTAGGTGTAATATAAAATGTAAAAATGGATACAACTTTTGACTTTTTTTCGAAGTAAAATCAGAAATTTGTTTTTGTGTTAGATCTGTTTACTTATGTCTTGCATTAGTACATAATATAATAAGCATTTGCAATCCTCAATGACAAGTTATTCACTTAACATCTATACTGTACAACATAGTACTTACGTACCCTCTCTTTTAGTAATATTAAAGTTCACAACAGTAATTATTATATATATATACACCTAAAGTTCCATTAAGTATATATTTGTAAAAAAAAAAAAAAACATGTTATTGTACATTTGCAAAAAAAAATATAATATACACAGGAAACAATGTGTTTACGTTTTGAGCAGAAAAAACGTTGAATTTGCTAAAAACCACTAGGATTTCTCGATATACATACACGATATAGTAAAAACATCCCTCGTAGGTAGTTACTTTTTTCAGGAACAATTACGTGGTTTTCATAACGACGGGTGGAACAAAAGAAACAGTTCACACGCGTTATTTGAAAAAAAAAAATTCGTTTCTAGCACAATGTACACTGTACATCAAACGAATCATATAATACAAACACTGTAAAAAATAAAAATAACAATAAATGATAATTTAGTTGGGTGGTAAACCTAAAGTTTATTAGTAAGTAATATCTAATAATAGATGCACTATCGATTTTAGAAATATATTTTATAATATGATATGTTTATAACAAGTTTAGAGACATAATAATTCATTCGGCTGATTTAGTTTTGGCTATGCCGTTCAAAGTTTGTGTTGTTGAATTGACGAGCTGAAATATAAATCGATTTTCGTCGATACTCAGAGCAACCATATGCCAAGAATATTATACAGTATATAGACATCAGATTTGCTCGTAAAATAAGATAAGTAAATTTTAAATAATATACTTAATTGATTTAACAGTTTAATAATTCAGCATTATTGTAATAATAATATATCAAACAAATAATAAAACATTACTATTTATATTTCATAATGGACGGGCGCCGCTGGCCCGACAGTTGATAAAAATAATTTAATAATAAGGATGATATTTTATTATATCACTTGATTCAAAATTTCACTATAGTTAAAACTATAATTTCTGATTCCCACGATGCCGATTGAAGAATAATTTTTTTTTTCTGTTGGTAACAAATTTAATTCCACTCAATCTTTGTCGATTATTGTTTGAGACCACCTGATGGCTGATGTTATATAAATTATAAATGTATAAACAATAAGTTGAAAAATCAGTATCACTGATAAAAACTCCATTACTTTTTTCCTACCAAAAAATAAAGATCCGATAATAAGACTGCATTCAGACGTGAGCATTTTTACAATACATATGATAACAAAAAGATAATACTCTTCTTTTTTCATATTATTAACCATGTAGGTATGTTACCCTTTAATATTTGCATATTATCTATTTACTTAAAACATAACGGGCAAAATCCAACTACATATTGCATAATATGTGTATTATAGTACTTGCATTAATAGAAATAATATATATTAAATTTCATAATGTTATGAATAAACGATGTTAATACTTATTGCCCAACTTTGATAAAAACCTGTTTTTTAGGGAAAATGTAATAATGTGGTTAGGTGACGGAAGCCAACCTTTTAAAAATGAAATCGAGTGAACTTATAATATCAATTCTACTTGTACTCAACTAACGTAGTGTCCTTTGCGTACACCGAATACGTTGACAATGTCAACATGCTTGTAGTACTTTACTTACACTTTTTGAATATATTTTGAAACAATAACTATAATACAATGATGACACAGCAGTAAGAAGTCCATTTTACAGAGTAACTTATTTCACGTTCTTTCATTAAATTCGATTTCATCTATTGTATGAAAAAAAACTAAACTTATAATACAAGTATATACTAGTAAGGTGTGTATTATGATATATACCATCCCCATATAAAATCAATTATTAAGAGCTATCAATGTATTGTATATAATATAAAATATTACGTATTATATTATTGTATACTTATTATAAATACATTTTTACAATATAATATAAACGATCCATTATAGTGTATTAATTTTATTTCATCATATTTTCGCAAGATCATTATTACAGTATTTTTTTTTTCATTCAAATGCCACAGTAAATGTATTTAATTATATTTCGTAAAGTTAATTTGCATTGTTATAAAAAGAGCCAACTCGCACTTTCAAATTAATTTTAATACGAAATATTCGAAAATGCTCAAAAATTATAAGTTACTAAATAATTATATAATTTTACTGATACATGTTTAAAATAGTTTGATGAAGATAATGAAAATAATCTTAATTGTTTTATGGGTATTAAACTATTATATAATACATTTTAATAATATGACAATTGTTTTTACTATATTATCATAAAAATATATTTTTATCGACATATTATTTGTTGGTTATTTTTAATAACTTATTAGTATATTTTTTTTTCTAAATTAAAATGGTAAATATTAATTATTATTGACTTGTGGGAAACGTTCAATGAAACCACTTTATTGCACCTTATATAAGATTCCTTACAATTTAAGCCGGGATAAAATAAATATGTGTATATGTATACAATAGGTAGGTAGTAATGTATATTATATTCTACATTTTCTCATTAACTATCCGTTGATGGAGAATGATAGTTGAAGTATTAATAGAAAAGTAGAAACGTACTAAATATTTCTGATTTTAACATTACAATTTCATTAAATATTAATTAGATATTCAGTAAACTCAATAGCATTAAAATCAATAACTTTGTACATTTCCTTGTAAAAGGTATACATTTATAACATAACATAAATACAATTGAAGGATTCGTCTGTCCGCCGAATTAATGAAATTGACTTGATCGATGTTGATGATATTTTTACAGATAGATAAAGGATTTTGCAAGGAGTAAATGAAGAATATTTTTTATGTCAAAATTCAACTCTAAACATGCATTTACAAATTCATTTTGTTTTCAAAATATCAAAGTTTTGATTAATAAAAAAAAAAAACAGTATCTCCCTCTATTGATAATATCATTATTGCTATTAGTTGTTAAACTAAAATTTTCAATGTTTAATTCCAGTTAAAATTATATTTTGTGAAATTGTTCGGACAAAGTATTTGCGAGTCTTTAAAAACATAATATATGATATAAACTGAAACATAAAATTAAAAGTTGTATAGCATATAATATATACATAATAATAATATAATTATTGACGATTATAATATTCAAATCAATAGATATTTTTAGAATGCCTAGTTAAAAGTATAAGAATTGAATAGCTGTTGTTTGATTTTAAATTCCTACAAGAACACTATTCTTTTGCAATTTTAAACTATCTGCTTGCGTCATCCGAATAGGTTTGTCAATCCGTCTATATTCTAACAAAAATGACAAAATATTTCATTTGTTATATTTTTGTGAAAATACTTGGATGTTCAATGGTTTGGAGTTGATATGAGTTAAATCTTTATATCATTTTTTGAACTCGTTAACAGTTTTCTATAGTATTATTGTTAGGTATCATAAACGAATTTACTGAACAAATGGAATGTATCAAAAAATATGACATTTACAAGTTTTTGGATTGGGTAAAAATAATCAAGTAGTAAGCTTATATATGTATATCAAGTAAGCGTAATATCATTTAATCCAACCAAACATTTATTATTTTATTTTAAAATTAGTCAACATAATTTTATAAAAATGTAAGATGTGTTTTTAAAACCTCTATTACAGTTGTATCGTATAATATAGAAAAATTCTATATTTCTACGAAATTTAGAAATATAGAACCATGTTAATATTTATATAGACTTTATTTCATAAGACGCAAACTAAGAACGTATCTGACCTATTAATATTTTCTGCTGGAATTTAAAATGTATTGTATGACATTTTCATTTTTTTTTTTTTTTTTTTTTTTTATTAACCTAGCGGCAAATTACGTGTAACGGAAGAAATAGAGAAAATGTTTTGTGATCAAAAACAAAAATTACGGTTAAGTAAAAAATCTGAAAATGGGCGTTATAAATCTGCTATATTGAAATAAATTATTATGATAGTATAATTTATAGTTGTTACATTTTTATGATTTTACGGTTATTATTGTTGTTAATACTCATCTGTAAAAATAGTAACTCATTGTGGCATATAATACAAAAAATCTCAGGAATTTTCTTGATACTGATAGCCTAAAAACATTTTCATCTTAAAAATATAGCTAACTGATTTAAATAAACAATAAAAATGTATAAATAAATATTATAGTATTATATACACCACATGTAAATAAATTCATGCATTATTAAAATACCTATGAAGTTTTTTTTTTTTGCACTTGTCGACTTGTCGTGAACAACTTCTTAGATTTCTACGAAATCGGTACCTATATAAGACCCGCCCAATATTGCAAAATGATGAAGAATATTTTGTTTTATGGAAATATACCTCATTACAATATTTAAATTAGCTTTATCAAAATCTATATTGAATATTAAATTATAGTAGGTACATATTATTATATTTTGATATGGGTATTATACCATTTATTTATCAAAGTATCTATGTCGTATCGTCATTGCTATTTTGTGAATACTTGTTAATTAAAACACGTGGGCAGATTGTGACGAATTGATTAGGTTTTTAAAAATTGGTTTTGGCTTTATAGCTACACTTAAAACCATTTTAACACATAACGAATAATGATGATTCGTATAGTACTATAATGGTTGCATTATGTGAGCTATCTTTGTTCATTCAGTACCTAATTATTATTATAAATCAGCTCAATACATTTTACCGAGAATTCTCCATGAACAATAAATTCATCATTAAATAATAAAAATTAAATCGATTTTTGTTTTCGTTGTTAATGAGGTGAAATATATATCCATGATATTTTAGTATTTCATAATACTTTTCTATAGCGGTAGATTTAACTGATTTGGCCAAAGTTAAAAAAATGACAAACGTACACATAATTTCATGTTATTATTTTTAAATGACGATCCACTGAACAATAATAAAATCATATAATAATATTATATTTTATATTATATATTAAACATAAAAAACGAAATGTTTAACAGATACAATCATTTTTTTTTATTTTTTATTTGTAGTTCCAATCATATTAAATGATGGAGTTCTATTCATTGATAAAATATATTTAGTATTTTGAGTGAAGTTTATATTATATATATATTAATGTGCAAGACACGCATTTTGTTCAAATATTATTTTTTAACAAACTGTAAAAATACCTTTGTTTTTTTTTTAGTTTAAACTTAATTGTACATGCTTACAATGATATTGTATAATATACATTTGCAATGATACAAATCCTATCAAAATAATTTTCATGATTATCTCTAATTATATTATTTTATAGTTAATATAAAATAAAATTTGTTATATATCATACAACTAAATAAATAAGCTTCTTATTTGATATGAAATATTTTTTTGGTTTATTTAGTTCATAAGTTAGTTCTAATCACAGAAATATATAATTTTATAGATATACAAATTATAAATCATTTTTATAATTAGTAAATTTACAGTTGAAATTGTTGTTATGTTATTTCTAATGAACTATACGTAATAATAAATAAATTATTAAACTATTATTTCATAATATACTATAATTAATTCTTAACTATGTTTGATTTATTTTTATTAGTATATTGTATTTAAATAAAATAACAATTAATGCATGTATAATAAATTAAAAATAAATAATTTAATTATATTCATCAGTTGATTTTTGGAATAATTCAACTTTTCTATTGTATAATATATTTTTTATATATATATAAATACACAATATTTTTTAAGCCAATATTTTATAACAGTTAATTTAAGCTTAATAAATAAAGTTTCAATTCAAATTATTATTATTCAGTTAATTAATATTAAATATCAAATTTAAAAAAAAAAACCTATTAAAATATGGTTTATTTAATAACTCAAACAATTTACCTATAGTGTACCTATAATATTGTGTGTATAATGCAAATATGATTGAAGAATTATAACTTTTATAATATTATTATATCCGGTATATTTATTTTAGTGAAACTTAAGAGTTCTTTACTATAACTTAGAATAACATATAAGAAAAAAATATGTACAATTTTGTAAAAATGTTACTTTTATTGCTTTACTTCACAGATAAGAGAATATCTTGTTGGTTAGTTGAGCCATTGTGTTATTTTTATTTTTTTATGTGTTGATCCGGATGGTTAATATTTAATATTATTATTAATAAATTGTTAAAAAATTCACAAAATGTATTCATGGATTCCAACTTCCAAGATAGCTAAACAATTAAGTTGAACGTTTATCTTAAGTTTTTAGAAAATTAAGGAACTGCAGATAAACATATTAATTGCAATTTTTTTATATGTATATATAAATAAAAGCTCGTTCATATAATATTATATAAAAATATTGTTAGTTTTTTTTTACTGAAATTAAGCAGGAAAACGTTTTATTAGTTGTACAATAAATGTTATTAGTATTTGTCTAAATGAAATAAAAATAAAAATATTTCCAATCTTTTAAACCCAAACCCATGACGACCTACACGTTTCTACGTTTTTCAATTGTTAGAAAAAAACAAAAACAAAAATAAACAAAATAATATTATAAACCACGAGGGTATACTTGTTCATTTTTTTTATGCTAACATTTTCTATGAATTGATTATTCAAACAAATGTGAAACGACTCTAGAGTGTATTTTGTGCTATCGTAAAATTATATTTTATTACCTATACTGAACCGCGTTCGTTATGATTAATTTATCGTTAAGAAGCTTTTTTTCAGAAGAAAACTTGCACGTCATACACCTACTCTCAGTACTCTCAGTGCAGTGTATAGAATACAAACATGTCTGTTTTTGACACAACACAAGTAGCCTACTATTCCTACCTATTGAATAACTTAAATTTATCTACTCGACTTTATAGTGCGCTAGTACATTGATTAAAGTTTATTGCCAATAGACCTAACAGTATTTTACAATAATATATACGAGTCATAAAGAAAATATGAAATTTATTTGATATTGGCTATAATTTATTATTTCACGTAAGCGCAGAAAATTATTGGACAACTCATTGAAGGACAATCTTAAAAAAAAAAAACATTAACGTGGTAATAACAATGCTACAAATAACTGCATATTAATTTTTTAGATTATGTTCGTGGAAGGGAAAGGATGATTTATTCTTAAAATATTGTATGAATATATATTAAGTATTTAAATGGAAATTTTTAATCGTTTAATCACATCTGTTGTGGAAAACGTATTTTTAATTACAAATATAATTTTACATTACGACCGAATGGTAAGTGATTTATGGTGTCCTTATTATTTCATGACTAGTAGTTGCAACAGCATTTTATCGTCTGCCTCGATTTATTGGCGACGCTCTTGAAGAACAAAACCCAACAATTTGTTTGCGTATGAGCATGACATATACTATTAACAATATAACGTATTGAAATCCATCTCGACATAGAGGTAGGTACTCAAAACGCAGACATTGACACATGTTTTCCAGTTACAATTTATCTAATCCCACCTTAAAAAATAAAATATCGACAGTACATTTTCTCATAATTTATTACATGCATAACATCATTTATACGATTTAGCATATTATTATCAATTTAGAAAAATTAAAAGAACGTTACGTATGTGCGGAATTTCACGCTAAATAAAAATTAACGGTGCTTGAAGAGAATATATTTATTTATTTATAAACGGGTAAGAACCCTTTAGAACATTATAACAACAGTACAGTGAGTAATAATAATTGCATGACAAATAAATAACCGATATGACAGTTTGATTATAATAAAATTGCAAATAATTAACAGTAGAATTTAATGTTACTCTAACATTGTACTTTAAAACATAGAGCGACACAAAAAAAAACCATCTGATATAGCTTAAGTGATAATTCCGAGAAAAAAATGATGTGAAGTTATAGTTAGTGTTATAAGATGGAACGAAGAACAAATTTTTTAGCTTCGTACCATAATTCTGCAAGTAAAATCCAACCAAAAAAAAAAAAACCTTGGAGAAGTCTATGTTACCATTCAGTAAATCGAACAATAATATTATAAAGTTTTTTACTTTTATTTTAGCTCCCATAAAAACACTCTCGGATGAGTAGACTGCAAGTGGTATGAGATTCGTCAATTATAACCATATTACATTTACTACAGATTAACTTTAAGAATTTGAACTGTAAATTGTCAACCCGACTAGTACAGAGAAAATATTTTGTTAACCAAATTATAAGTGTGACTTAACAAATGGAAAGTATAATATTTGCATAGAGTTTATATTTTTGAAATTTTTAATGTTTCTATAAATTAAACATAACATTTAAAATCTTTACATTTTTATGTCATAAATAACACCTTGTCATTATAGTGACTTTTTATTATTTACCTAATCTATTAATATAAGTTTACCTATTCTTTATAAACATTTTTGAATTTGAGCTCTAAGTATTTCAGTAGAAATTAAAAAATCGCGTATGTAGAATAATTAAAAGTTACATTTATAGTTTCAATAATATAAATTCGTTAAAATTGTACATAAAATAATGTCGATTTCTCAAAAATATATTTATAATTGGTTTTTTGGTTAATGCTTTTTTGGGAGTTCAAAATTACTTAAGTTAGATGCAATATTACTCTAGACAGTAATTCATTAAATATACAGTTTAAATCTCGTTGATCCTTTTCACACTTGGTTACTTTCTGACCAGTGACAATTAACACGAACATATTATATTGTTATAAATAAACTTATAATACTTATATGATTAGGTTGAAACTATATTATTCTATTTGTGACAAAATTCAAGTTCAAGTATAATAATTAATTTTAATGGATTTTATGTATAATATGTTACTTTAAGTTAGTATCCTGTCAATGTGGTACCTGAAACGTCTGAAATGAACTATGAAATGTGAGAGACTCTATCGTATTTAATATTATTATTTGATACAATACAATTATTTTTCCTTATCTAAATATGACGTTAGACTTATAATTTAAATGAAATGAGTAAAGTAATGATTTAAGTTATGACTATGTGACAATTACAAAGTTCCACGCCACAATAAATTATACCGATTATTCTTTTACAAAAATTATTAATTATTTAACATTTGTCTATTGGTCAAATTATACAAGACATATTTAAAATTAAATTTTTTCAAAAAATGTACTTTTTAATGTAGTAAAATTTATGAGGTAATGTGATGAATAAATAAAAAAAAAAAATTAAAACCTTGGTATGAAAAAAATAATAAAATATTCGTTGTACCTACTCAACGATACTACGATTATAAACTAATATTTTTTTTCACTATATTATTATACTTTCACATTCAAGATTTATTTATTTCACTAACATATTATTATATGTTTTACAATAGTGCAGTATATATTATTATACATTTTTATAGTGTCTGGCTACTGGATTTAGCATAGTACTTTTAGTGGTTGGTTAATGGTGTTTACAGCACTTTCTGTACATAAAATAATGTTAATTATTATTTATTGGTTGAAAATGGGGTGAATTAAAAAAAATATATATATAAATGTACTTATATTATGTTTTATATTTTATTTGACTATTTATGTATTTTCTGTTTGTTGTTTTGGCTTTAAAAGCTTCATGTACATTTAATACACCTTTCTCACATTCAACAAGAAATAGCTTTTTGATTTTTTTTATGAATTAATGCGATTGTTGATTTAATCATTTGTGTTTATACATATATACTTATACAGTAAATATGATAAATAGTTTAAAACAATTTTCGATTTTCATCTTTGAGTGTAATTTCTGATGAAAAAATGGATATAGTTTTTACTTTAAAAGTTACTAAATACTTGAACGTTATTTTTTAATTAAAAATTTATAATTGTTATATCTGTCAATTTAATGCAATATTCATGATAAGTTGTTTTAACTATATACAAAATAGTACTAAAGAGTTTAACAGAAAGTCATATTAATTTGTTATGAGCGTTTGAAGTTAAAATGTGTAGGTCATTAGATATTCACCCCTAACATAACTATTTTTCGTTGAATGATTTTTGGTATTTTGTTGTGTCTTAAAAATAAATTACTGTAGATAGTACACGAGAACTTTCATCAAGTATTGAACATGATAACTTCTTTATATATTTAAATAATGAGATTTTCAGAATATTTGATTCTTTTTGAACTATTTCTAGGCATGACAAATTTTGGATTTTTTAAGATTTTTATATAGTTTTTGTTGATAAAAACAATCTCGCTGTGTAATATAGCTTGAAAATCAAATGGATGATACCATACAAGTTTTTCTCAAGTTTCTCTGTATCATAATATTTAAAATATTTTACCAACAATTATTTTTGTAAGCAACGGAAGTTAAAATTCATCAAGATCACAAAATGTTTCAAATTGTTGTACAGTTAACAATTTATAGAATCTTAAATTTGTATAGTAAAGCTTTAAAAATTAATATAAAGTCTCTTATTAAATGTGCATTCTGAAACCAAAAAACATAAATGTATAAGAAAAATCTTATTTATACACTTATCAATTTTTAATTTAGACGAAGATACATTTCAAACAATGAATAACGATGTAAATTATTTTGTTATATTTCAAAAATATTAATTGTTGTGACTTAGAACTTTTACGTATATTATTATATTTTAATTTTATTTATAAAATAATAATTTAAAATGTATTGTTTCTGACAAAAGTGAACTTACTATAATACTAATAGGTAGTGAAATAAATTGCTTTAATAGCAATAGCAATATAAATTACCTAATCATAAAATACACTAAGTGATTTAAACTGATAGACTTAGCTTAGAATCGTTTTTTGTATACAATGATAACAATATATCATTGAATTCAAATTTCATACATCTATTACGGTGACTCATTCAACGCTTAGCGTTGTTGTTTACTAGTGGTACCCACTTGCCTATCATCTTTAAACTTGTAATTCCACAACTCATTTGAAGAGTATGATTGGAGATATAATGAGCTCTTCATTTGTGCTTAATATTAATATAATTATTATATTAAACAGGTACGCTTACAGTAAGTGCTTAAATAGTATATAAATATAGTTAACAATACTAAATAATAAGTGACAGACGTTTAGAGATATATAACAACGATAATATTCTAAAACAAACATTTATATTTTTTGAAATTATTTTGAGACGTATAAAAATATAAAACCATGTAATTTAAAGAAAATATCAATATTTTTTGTAAATTGATAATAAAATGTTTAGGTACAAAATTAAAAAAAAATAAAAACAATTTATCTAGACACACGGTAGCGTGTCAAGCCAAGTTCTAGCTAACAGAACTGGCGAGCAGCACCGTGTGTAATATTACACGAACCATTTGGAGCCAATTTTGACCCCCTCCCTCATAACTCAGAAACTATTCCACATAAACATGTCAAATTAGGCTCATATATTGAGACTTACGAGATATATAAGTTTTTCAAATTTCATAAACATACCTCAAACCGTTATTTAGATATTAACGTCCCAAAATCATCATTTTTATCACTGACTGACTTACCTATAGATCAAAATTTTAACCCAGTTCCAGATGACCTAGAAAGTTCAAATTTGGCATATAGATAGGTAGTTAGGTCAATACAAAGGAAAAATCAGAAACTTGAAAATTTTTAATTTTTTATCCATTGATTTTATTATAATTTTGCAATTATTTATTTATTATGTTTTATTTTTCAATTAATTAATTAATTGCCTCTAATTTAATGTAGTGTTGACTTAAATTGTTCCGCTAACCTTTCTCGTATCGCCGCTCCAAAAATACTTACAGCCGAATATGTGTCGATATTGTCGACCCGCGCGCAGCAACATACTTTTCTTTTTTTATCTTTGTATGTAATTAATATCAGAGCCGTGCCGTGGGGGGCCTAGGGGGCATGTGCCCCGGGCGCATGGTTTAAACTGTTTAAAGGGGGCGCCAAAAATATTTTTTTAGAATATAAGGGGGCTAATATTTTTAATTTTGCCCCGGCGCTAAATCCTAACGGCACAGCTCTGATTAATATTATTTTTTTTCAAATATTACAATTAAAATAATTAAATAACTATTCTTACAAATAATGAATTACCCACCCACCAGTAGAAATTATAGTCAATAAAATTATGATAATTAAAAATATACTCAAAAAGAGATAAAGTAATTGTATATTAATTTTACATATATTTTATACTCTGTATATTATACAACAGAAAATATTTTATAATAAATATTATTAATTTTAGACATAATAGTAACTGAATTATAGTATATAGTAATAAACTTAATCTATAGAATACGTCATGGTAAATTATTGTTATCGACGATCGACGACGACGATCGAAATGAAGTCGTTTC